>JAQGCL010000354.1:0-15555 GCA_034699605.1 Isotomiella paraminor | reverse complement strand
AATGAGTGGAGAGCCAGAGATCAAGATGCACCACGGGGTCCCCTGTGGAAAGTCGACGGAGCTTCTGACAATCTGGTCGAGAAAGATTTGCCCTTACAATGAGTCTCATTCCATTGGAACTGGATCCTATATTGCACACATCAACAGATGTTTTAAGGTACGTAATTATGTCCTGAAACGATATTATGTTTTTACTCTGTCCGTTCGTCCGTCCGTCTTCCCTCTTCCTGGGAAAGTAATTTTAGAACGTCTATCTTTTAGGCCCTACCTCCTGAAGTGAGAGCCAAGTATATGGAGTGTCCATACAACTCGAGTCATCAGTTTCTCAAGGAAGTCTTTGAGGAACATTTGACCAAATGTGAAGACCGGCGGCTTTACGAAGCCGAAAAATTTCCTATGACGCCGGGTAAGTTTAGAAGACATTTGTGGGTGGGCAGGTTTGCTATCTCTACTTTCCCCAACAGTAGTCAGGTCAAAAGTCGAGTGTTCATTTTTGCTGCGGGAAAGTATGGTGGTAGAAAACTTGCATCGCCCACATTCGGGGGTATTTTCTTGTGAGTCTGTTTGTCATGAAATGCTTTCTACTTCATTAGAAATGTTTGGGAAGAATGCAACGGGAACATGGGAAACGCCGCGCGATGTTAGAATCCGAAAACAAAAAGAGGATCGAGAACGGGTGAAACAGAATGGGGTTCCGACTGAGGAAGTGGACAAAATTGAAGGGGAGCAGGAGTACACTGATGAAGACTTAGAAGCATTTCTTTACGAGTAATGCAGGGGCAACTGAAATTGTTATGATCCTATCGTAAATAGGCCGCATTTGTACACTATATATGTAGGTATGTATAATAATTTATTTATTTTTAGTATTTTTTCAATATTAAAGTCAGTTCTTCTGGCGTGGCGTCCTTAGTACACAATTGCAGTGAGACTCTGAGCGATAAAAAGAAAGGGAAAGTTTAGTTCAGTTCCTATGCAAATCAGAAACGAAAGGGAGGTAGTGTAAGTAGACATTCTTAGACGTCAAAATAAAATCATCGTTTATGAGAAGTATAACGATATAAAACGGAGGGGGCCAAGCTGCGACGTTACGTTTGCTGAGCCATTTTTTTCGCTTTGATCAGCGCAGCGAGTTCCTAGGAAAAAGAAATTGATTAACTTTCTTCATTTTTGTTAAGTAAGTATCTCACCTTAAACCTAGCCATACACTCTTTCTTGCTTCGACCAGGAACACATTCAGCTATTCTATCCCACCGATCCGAATGGGATGAAGGGAAGGTTTTCAAAGCCTGTTCTAACATTTTCTGTTCTTCAGCAGTCCATGGCTTTGTTGCAACTGGAGGTGCGGTTGAAGGTTCACTCTTGGGTTCCTCTGGATCAGTTCCAGTAGATGAGACAGGATTTGACTTAGATTTCATTTTGCTTGATTTAGCCTTAGAAATATCACCTAAAACAAGAAAAGTTTTTATATTCGGACAAGACCACAGTCAAGTATGTAGCCTTACCAGAATCCCTAACCGTTTCTTCCGCTTCCACTTTTACGTCTGGCTTCAAAGTCCGCTCAAAGACTGTGTAAGCCTGACGATTAACTTCTTCCTTGAGGCTACTTTTTGAGAAATCGGATTCTTTCAAATCCTTTGCTTTGGCAAGAACCTCTTTTGCTGATCTTTTTTTGTTACACTCAGGATTGTGCTGGTGCAAGAAATTTGCCACCACTTCCCACCTGCAGAAACCAATTGTATGTACACTATATGTAAATGCATTCTAAACATCTTCATACCTTTGGACAGTTCCCGCAGGAAACAAGTTGACCGCTTTGATGAGAAGAGATAATTCTTCAGTACTCCATTCCTGGGTTCCATTCACATTGCCGTTTTGGTTAACAGCGTCACCTTTCATGTTCATTCCTTTCACTCCTTGAGTAGACGCTGCTTTTTCCTCTTGGATTTTTCGATTAATTTCTTCCGCTTTCAATAAAAATGTAGCCTTCCCTTCACTTAAACTCATCGCCGACAACTCTTTGTTCAGTTCCTCTAACCTGGAGAAAACAACACGTTAAGTTCATTCCACATTGCTTCAATACATATGCCAAGCTTCTTTGTGACATTTCCCTCATTGTATTATCATAAAAAATGAGTTCGTTTTTGTAAAAGCTGATCGTTTTCAATTTGACATGCATTTTTAGTCTTTGAAAAGGCAATTCAGCAAAAGGCCACAATATTGACTTGAAAATCGAAAACGTAGCTTAGAACAGAAGTTATGACAGGATCTTATGTGTTCGTTTATCTACTTACTCTTTTAGTTCCAAGACTTCGCAAAACGTTTCTAGGGAAGCCATGTTGACCACTTTGGTCTTTTCGTCGTCCCCGTAATACTCGTTGGTTTTACAAACGGTTCTCAAGGTCTTCCTTTCTTTTTTCAACACTTTTTTAACAGCTTCCTTTTCTCGTTTTGCTGCTAATTCCTTTTCCCTGACCTCTGCTTCCAGTCGTTCTCGTTCCACCCTTGCTATATCTTCTTGTTCTTTTCGCAACTGAAATATTTATAAAAACGTATTTATTGGGACGCAAATTCAAACAACGGAATAAGTAACAGACTGTTCATTCATTCAATTGCAAATTGATGTAGCACATGCATGCACTTATGACGTACCTTTTCTGCTTGTTCCAATTTTTCCATAGCCGTCTTCTTCTTTTCCAGCTTTTTAGCAAGTTTTTCTTCATTATCTTGAGCCTTGAACTTAACAATTCTAGGATCGACCGCGTACGCGTTATCAACAGCCTGCCTAATCCGTGCCATTTCCTCCTTCTTCAACTTTGCTCTTGCAGCTTTATTTTGCTTATCGATCCATCGCCGCTCTTCTCGACTACGAATACAATTAATCAATTGTCATGACTATATCTGATTAATGATGACATAACAAATTTGGAATTTCACTCACTACTGTCCTTTCTCCTTCTCTTCTTCATCCAAGTATGAATACTCTCTCCAGGATTCAAAGTCGTACCAAAAAGCGTAAAATCGATCAACTTTTTCTCTTGGGGTACTTTCGTTCCCTAAAAGAGGAACTGGAGTTTCCACAGACCATCGGGAATTGAGCTCAAACCATTTTCCATAAACCTAAAAGTTCAAACGATTGGTGGTCAATTCGAGTGCAAAGAATGTAAAACGGACTTACCGTGAAGAAGTCATCCTTTGAGGACTGAGACTTGGAAGGAACGTAATCATCGAATTCTGGATCAATCGAGTCATACGACTGTCGCTTCGCTGTTAAAACTTCAAATGCCTTGACGATGCAGGCGAAGTAATCACATTCTGGATTCACTTGTTCTCCAGCACCCATTCGTTTGTCCGGATGATGTTTAAGAACTCTGACCCGATCTATAAATTGTGAAACGCAATTTAACCACTCATGTTACAACTCGTGGGTGTTGTGATGAGTCAACCACTTACAGGCTTTTCGGATTTCATCGTCCGAGGCTTTGAACCGCATGTGCTTAAGTCCTAGCACAGCATAGTGGTCTTGGTCCTTCCACTCAGTCGGTTCTAAACTCTTCAAGTACACAGTATCCTCCTCGGAGTCCATTTCATAGGTTTTCCCAACATTCAACTCCTTCTTCATCCTCTCCAGTCTGAAAGCTCGCAACTGAAGAAACTCTTCCCCACCCACTTCCAAAGGATTGAAGAGAACATCTACACGAGTCAAAAAAAGTAACACATGTCTCAAAAAGTGACGCCGGCCACCAATATCCAACATGTGGCACGACAAGAACTCACCCTGAAGAGTGGCGACGACCAAAGAAGAGTCGACAATGTCCACGGCGGACTTTGCGGGCACGTTTCTGTTTCTCGCCATATCTTAATGATAAAAAGTTTGATTGGATTCCACTACTGCGACCAGGTCAAAAGATGAGCACTTTTCCCTCCTCGATCATGGACGACTTGAGCGCGGGCTAAGGAACGGAACACCCACCAATCCCTTCTTCGGCTTCGACGAGTCAACTGTTTCCACGTTTAGGTTGCCTCTTTTTCAAAGGACAGTCAACGAAATATTTAAAATGAGATAATTGCAATAAAAGACGTTTAGGAGTCGTAGAAACAAAGGTGAGAATCCACGAGATTGGCCTTTTGTTGCAGCTGTGGCTCATTCGGTTCTTCTGCACATGGTTCCAATTCTGCCCGCCGCTCGCACTTCTCCCCTCACGACGACAATTTAACAAAGGCAACGGTGGTTGTAGGATTATTTGGATTGTTGTAGGATTATCCAAATAATTAGAGTTAATTTTTATTCCATGTAAATTGTAACAAGATAGCTTCATAATTACCATTCATTGAAATTTGACTCCTAATTCATTTTTAAAAGCTTTCATCAAAGAAGACTGAGGAAAACTCGGAGCAGGCACTTGTATCATCGGCAATGCCACTGCTACCACGGAAATTGGACAAAGTCCACTCGTGTGTTTGTATAAATTTTTCCTGCTGTATGTATGCTTCCCTCAAGTCCAAAAACTGTTGTCCCAATTCTTCATACTTCGATAGTCTAGAAAACATTAATAAAACAAATAAATAACGATCCATGAATGAGTACAAATCAACGCTTCCTGTTCAATTACTTTTCATTTTCCTCACGAATGGCCTCTTCAACTTCCCGTCTCGCTTCTTGGTTAATCTCATGATATTCCTTAAGCTCCTTCGTGACTTCAGGAAGGTTTTCGTCTTGGATTTCCTGCAACCTTGCAATTCTGAAACGATGGAAAGAAAAGGGTAAAAACAGTTCCTGTCACAATTGAAGAAACTTTACTCCAGTTTAAGCCTTAGGATCTCTACTTCTTGATTCAGTCTCTCCCGATTAGCAGCTATTGTACTTGGGTCATTGGCCACTGCAAAAACATTGGGGTACTCGCTACTCACAGCATGAAACTATACAAATTAAATCAGTTTACAAATTAGCATTACTTTTAAATAGACAAGGATGCGATGCCAATGGTCATCCTTACCTCATCCAAACAAATATTCAGCAATGGCAGTGTCTTTCTCTCAAAGTGCTTCTCCTTTTTTGTTAGATCCTTCCGAATCTCTGCATCGTTTCGCACCACACTTCTGAGAGCAGCATTTGCCAACTTCATCCCCGCAAGGAGTTCCTTGAAATCATTTTCCTTAGCGATCTTCATACTGTCCATCACCCCCAAAGTCATCCTGTGCAAGTTCTTGGCGGACTGCTTGCATTGCTTTGTGGTAGCTCTATCAAGAGCTAAAGACTGTCGTGACGATGCCAATGGTGATGGCTTGATCCGGCTAGCTAACTCCTCCTCCTTCTTCTTCTGCTGAAGGGGTTGTAAGCTGGAAATTATGTCCCTAGACAGTCTCTTGAGCTCATCAACGACAGTCACACGGGGATCCGAGACCCCTCCCATTTTCTTCGTAATTTTGCTTTTCCCATCCTTGCGTGGCACAGGGATGGAGGAGGAGGACTTCTGATCATTGACATTCACAATCCTTTTTCCTTTGCTCAAACTCTCCTTTCCCATCGTCTTCCTGCCTTTGTCCTTATCAAGCATGACGTCTGCTATTGACGACGAGAAGAAAATAAAATTCGACAATAAAATATCAATTTTTTTTAACAAAAGAAAGAAACGAACCAAAGGCCGCTCTTCAATTGCCTCCAAAGAAACTCAAAGGAGTGGTCAGCTGATACATTTTGGGGCAGAAATGAAATAATCACTAAAAAATATATAAAAACTAAAACATTTCCTGCTGAGGACAGTCTCCCTTCCAAATTTTCAGCAGGAGGACCTAAGGGTTTAATTGAGGTTCTCATCAACGCTTCATAGCTCACTCTACAAAGAAAGGTACGGGGGGAATTTATGCCAGGGAGGGAACTGGGTGTGGACAACAAAGGCTATCTGCCTCAGTTCATGTAGGTCTCCTCCTATAATAACTTGATTTGGTTTATGGTCATTTGTAGGCAGGATGTCCGCTGTTGGGAGGATTCAACTAGTCAAGCTACTTCAGCCGCAGCAATGGTTCTCAATGAACTCTTTTGCAAAGTCAGGGACAGGCTTGGGGGGCCCCATCTTCTTGAGTGGAGAGACGACACGACGATATTCAGCAATGCCCGCTCCGGCCCCCAAGGCCAAGAAGGTAATTAATTAACTGACCTTTGATTTCTTTGACTGAATGACTTCTATTTTATCTAATATAGGTTCTTCCTAGAGCCAGATACGGCGGAAGGCAAACCGGTGAGAAGGAAGACCCTTTTGTGCTTGTAGAAGAGGCGTAGTACAAACTTTTGTCTTGTTTTTCTTACAGTGACCATGCTCCCTGGTGGAGGCATTGGACCCGAATTGATGGGATATGTTAAAGAGGTTTTTCGGTTAGTTTTCATAATCAGTCATCCTTAATGGTTATTGATTGTTCTTGCATTAGTTACGCGGGCGTCCCAGTGGACTTTGAAGTGGTCGACATCGACCCACAAACCGAAGGAAATGATGACTTAGAATATGCCATCACGTCTATCAGGAGAAATGGAGTGGCCATTAAAGGTGAGGGGTGTTTTCGTTATTTTTATCGCAGCTGTGAAAGGAATGAATGGCTAATGTTTGCCCCTTTTTGTAGGCAACATTGAAACGAAAAGCTTAAGTACAAGCATAATTTCTCGAAATGTCGCCATTCGTAACGAGCTGGACTTGTTTGTGAATGTTGTCCGCTGTCATTCCTATGAAGGAATTCCATCTCGCCATAAGAACGTCGACGTTGTTCTTGTCCGTCAGAATACCGAGGGCGAATATGTAAGGAAGGACAATTTTATTGCAAATTCTAATTTTTCACCATTAATCAAGTCTTATACAATGTATATTCTTTTGCTCCCTACAGGCGATGATGGAACATGAGGTACCTTGTAGGATAACGAGAACGTTCTGGTTACTCTGTATTCGGTTTTTACTATATAAACCCACTAATATTTCAGAGCGTACCAGGAGTTGTTGAGTGTCTAAAAGTCATAACACGTAATAATGCGGAGAGGCTCGCACGATACGCTTTCGACTACGCAAAGAAGCATGGAAGAAAGAAGGTGACTACGATTCACAAAGCCAACATCATGTAAGTCAAAGTCATTTTGTTTCTCTTCTATCTCTTGAAGAAAAGTGAATTTAGGTGTTTTTATAACACCTAATACAACCCCCACTTGATGACGATGTAATTGTTTAGATTTTATGGGTTTGTAAAGATTCCATCGCCCATTAGTAACTGTTAGTGATAGATTAGTACAAAAATAATGGTTTAATGCATTCACTCTTCCAACAGGAAATTGGCCGATGGACTATTTCTACAAGTGAGCAAAGAAGTAGCGAAGGACTATCCGGATATTAAACACAATGACATGATTATCGACAACTGCTGCATGCAACTCGTCTCAAATCCTCACCAGTTTGATGTGATGCTCACGACGAATCTTTATGGTGCACATTTAAATTTTGAAGAATCACACATTTTCATTAATTCACATTTATCACTACTTTAGGTAGTATCGTATCTAATGTTATGTGCGGTTTGATTGGTGGTGCCGGACTTATCTCTGGAGGGAACTATGGCCCGGACGTAAGAAATGAGTTATTTTCTGTTTAGCTTAACTTTTCGTATGGTGTGGTTCGGTTTGTCAATGACTGTTGTTTTACTTTTTTAAAGTATGCCATCTTTGAGCCAGGGACGAGGAATACCGGAAGCGCAATTGCTGGGAAGAATATTGCAAACCCCATCTCCATGATGAATGCTGCAGCCGATCTTCTTGAGCACCTTCAATTGATGAATCATGCTGGCTGGCTGAGGGAAGGCATTGCCAAAACCATCAACGACGACAAGATTCACACACCAGGTTCGACTTTGCCTAAAAGGACAATGTCAGTTCTTCATGTTCTATGTTCAAATGTAATTCTGGTGATCTTTTTTAAGACTTGGGAGGACAAGCCACTAGCATGGACGTTGTGAAGAGCATTGTCACCTATCTTCAAGATAAAACTAAGGTTGAAAATTGGTAGCAATTTGTAGAGTATAGTCTGATATTAACCAACTAATGCAAATTATACTGTTTTGTGAACCCTTACAACACTCTCCTTTTTTTTATAAATTAACTGAGTTAACACTACAAATTTAATCAGGCTACAATACGCAAATATACAATGTACTCAGTTGTTCTCACTCAAAACAGGACATTCCTTTGTCGCTTCTTATTGGCTTATACGAATGATTTAAAGGTTATGCCGTACACAATAATAATTCTATATTTGTACAATACATGCTGCTCAGTGTGGATATCATCTCGTCAAAGATTATGATGGGAAGACGATATGGCAGTAATGAAAGGCGAAAGTACAATCTTTATGGTATATTTTTGTTTGTATGACATACTTGCTGTTTTAGTTCAGTTATATTTTGCTGTTACCTATAATTGTAAGCATTGTGTAAGTTACGAAAGTAGCACTATTGTAAGTACTTAAAAGTTCCATTTTTTGTTCTATCCCAATTTATAGCCACGTTTTTAGGACACCATGCCATCCGCCGACGACAAATCCTAAGTTAACCCCCAAGACCTATGATTTCCTATCCTTGTTTTTGTTTGTTTATTCAGGTATTATATTTTCACAAAAGTTTCGTACAATGCCTATATGCTTTTTGCTTCATGTAGAAATAAGTGGTACTTAAAGTCTCTGTCTTTCCTAAAGCTAATAATCAAATTCCCATTTCATTCATCGTAAGACGGCGGTTGTCTTTGCTTTCTTGGTTAAGACAATTTCGTAGTCGTATCGTTTAGATTTATGTTTAGAACAACATTTGTCCTAAAGCCTTCATTTCTTGGTCGTTGGGCAGAAGTCCATTCTTTTTTGGACAGTGGCCCTTGGCCCTTCTTAACCTTAACTGCTGTTTAGAAACTAAGCATTTTGGCTCGGCTCTGCGGTGTCAAAACTGTCGTCTTTTAATATTCGTGTCAATGTGTCTCTAATAATGACGATATTCTCAAATTTTCAGGCTCGAATCGTGTGAACCTGAAGCGGCATTTGCGCAACGCCACTTTTCAACTCGAGTACTGAACCCTTCAGCCATTGCGTCTACTCGTAATACTTAATTGGTGCTTTTTGATGCTACCATAAAAACCAAAAAATTGTGGTTGTAGATTCTAAAATCTCATTCGATTGCTGTTGAAATCATCTAGTCACTCAGTATTTTTCCTGCTGCTGTGTCATGATTATCTATTTATGAAAGAATAATTATGGATAACAATGACAAAATTATACAATAAAAGAAAGACAATAGACAAACTCATTATTGTACTATTATTCAATTCATTTATTGGTTTGCGACCGCAACATTTTACACGAGGTGACATTTCATTATATGCTATGGCAACACCGTGATTATTAACAGCAACAAGAATTAACAACTATAATAAACATGTGTAAAGACAAAAAGACAAAAAAAATTATTACCAAGTCTTGTGTTACCTAATGTCATCATTTTCTGGTCTAAGTGTACTACACGACAAGTCAAAAAACATGATAAGATAAAGTTGTCTAACGTTTTCAAAATTTGGTTTCATGGTTATGTTACCACCTTTGGGATTAATTTTTGGATGTGGTTTGTCTAAATGAAAATAGTTGTAGAAAGAAAATTTAAAAAAAAAATCAAAATTATAGTAGTCATCGCCACATTAAAAATAATACTAATAATAACTCTATCAATGATACTTGAGTATGTGGCATCGAATCGAGCACTCGTCACTCTCTACCGACGAAACATAAACAATACTTATTTAATTTCCACAAGGTAGCATTGGTTTTCCGCTCTCTTTGTAGGTTTTAGGCATTTTCGTCATTAATTTTCATTTTCTTATGACCCCTTCCACCGGCTGGGTCCATCGAACGTTTTACGACAGGCGACGAAGATGAAGGCGGTTTCACAAAATTGTAGACGGATTCTGCAAATATGAACTTTATATTAATAGAGTCCTTTTTAAAATTGTACTTGAAGCGTTTACCTTGCAGCCACCTCACTTGAGTGGCCGGTCCATAGCCCTTTTCGTTCTTCGCTGCAATTCGGAAAATAATAGCAGGTTTTGTCGTTGTGTCAATTTGAGCCGTGGCCAACGACGAGTTAGGAACCGTGCACTGGTTAGATGGCCCACAATAAACACGAACAAATGAAAGACTTGTTGCTCCAGCTTTAACGTTCATGTCCAACTGTATGGATGAAGGTAGAGAGTTGTCAAGAGAAAAACAATGGGAAAGTAGTGAAAAATACCTGATTTTGATTTTGAGTTCCTGCACCTTGTTTCACAGCCAAGTACACGGAATATTCAAGAATATCTCCAAATGTTTGAGAGTTGCTAGGTGGTTCCCATGAAATCAAAGCCCCCTCCAACGCTTTCGAAATCTTGATAGCTGAAGGAGCTCCAGGAAATCCAGGTAAGCAGGTTTTAAATGCAGAAACCTACAAGATTTACCTCGTTAGTAAATTTGTATCATATGTAGTATTGTAGTATTAGAAAAGGTTCAAGCTTACTTCACTCCAAGGACCTCGACCGCAAGCATTAACTGCAGCCACACGAAATTTGTAAGCTGTTCCAGGCTGTAATTCAATCCTCTTCTTAATAAATTCCAAATCCCTGCAAACATCCGCATCAGGAGGGAAACTGCACAACTTTTCGTTGGAATTGAAGTACTGCTTAACTTGAAACAATGTATATTTGGTATACACAACGTCACACCAACCTTCCTTCTTCTCGTCCTCGTAGGATTGCGAATGTCGCATAGGCACCGTTCCTGGTTGTTGAAGCTGCAACTGTGAGGCATAATCTCCTCCGAGCGGGTTATTCTCCAAGCGGGTGGGTAGTGCATTGTTGAACTCGTTTGAACGAGCGGTACTTACGGCAGCAGAAGCTAGTGTACTTAATGGGTCTGAGCACCCATCCAACATTTTTAGTAGGTCTTGATTTTCCAAGGGATATCTTCTCTGCATAAACAAGTCGTCATAAGAAGCCGAAGTTTGGAGAGGTTGAGGTTCATGCTTAGCAGACTGTTGAGACAGTCCTATCGGAGCTGAAGTTTCTTGCAATCCATTGTCATTCACTGACAATGACGCTGAACCAGTACTAGGCACGTTGCTATCGACATTTGCCATGGTCACCGGAGGAGCAGTTGAAGAGACGGTAGTAGTTGGTGGATTCAAAAACAAAGTCATTGTTGTATCTCGATTTAAAAGGGCTGAGCTACCCTGGACTAAGAGAGCAGCAGTATCCGGATTGAGAACTTGAGTAGTCTGAAACTGCATGCCTTCAGACGCAAGCTGGTTTGTGTCAGTGATAATAGGTTGAGTCTCAGCATCAGAAGCGGACATTTCAGAGAGACTTGTATCTAGTGTTAGGGCGTCCGATTGAACTTCAGTAACTGCTGACCCACTGCTTGCTGTAATACTGGTAACTGTTGAATCCAAGTTCCCTTGGCTTTGATCCGAGCTCATCTCTGATGACATACTGACATCCAACCTTTGGGAATCATCTGTACTCAAATCTGGTAGATACTCCGCAGTTGAATCGCCACCTGAACTGTCTAATCTTTGAGTTTCTTCGAAACTAAGATCAAAAGAGGAGTCTTCCATATTCTCTGCGGTTTCAAGC
This sequence comes from Isotomiella paraminor, assembly GCA_034699605.1. Classification (NCBI taxonomy): domain Eukaryota; kingdom Metazoa; phylum Arthropoda; class Collembola; order Entomobryomorpha; family Isotomidae; genus Isotomiella; species Isotomiella paraminor. The sequence goes on along the minus strand of JAQGCL010000354.1, from coordinate 3,887 downwards.
CCTGTTCCATCACCAATACCACCTCCTGATGAGTAATAAGAGGAGTGTAAATGAAACATTTTATATGTATGTAAATTCAAATTGACATATTTAGTATGTATATACCTCCTTTAAGTTTAAGCCACGGATTAGATGGGTTGTACCATGAGAATGTAGATTCGTGGGTGTAACGGATTAATTCAGATGGACAGGGACTACCACCTTTCAAACCTAGAGACTGGTTCTCCCCATTGATGTTATCTTTAATTTATAGAAATCGTGTTATTACATACATGTAACTATTAATTATGACGCCTTCTCCGCAAAGTTACCTGTCTGTTGCTGAGGTTCCCCTTGGAATTGCTCACCCGCGTGTCCTCCCATCAATTCGGCAGCTTCCTCTGCTGTGAACGTATCCCCGAAAGTCCCCAAGTTGACACCCAATGCATCTGCTTCTTGTGCATTAACCTCTGTTTTTCAAAACGTTATGAATAACCAAAAATCAAGAAAAATGAAATTGTATCACCAACCTTGAGCTGAATTTGTATCAATCTGACCACCTTGAGCGGACGATGCTTTAAAAGCATCTTCTGAAGCAATAGTGAATCCGCTTGGAACTGCCTGGCCCGTTACTGAAGATGTTGACTGTTGAAGAACCACAATTTTTTTCTCGCCAGTGGCTGTCTGAATTGTTTGGACAGCTTGTAAAACCTTGATCAAAAATTACAGAAAATGTAAAACAAAAAATCCTAAGTTTTTTTTATAGCTTAATTACATCTACCTTTCCACCGGAAGCATTAGGCATTAGTGCAAATCTCTGTGTTCCTCCAGCCATTTGAATCTGTACTTGTTTGCCCGACGCTGACACAAGCTGAAAAATACCAAGTGTGTGAAAACTTTTATTTTTTTATTATTATGAAAAAGAGTGTTATAGAGAAATATATGTACCTGCTGACCGCTAGGAAGCAAACCTTGTGGGAGCGTGACCAACTGCCCCGTCGACGTCAAATACTGCGTTTGCTTTTGCGTAGTAAATGTGACACCTTTCCCTTGACCTGCTCCTCCGCTTAATATGTTTATTGGTTTTGCTGCCGTGACTGGAGTACCGGTTGATGTCATTACGATCATTTTTACCCCTTGTGCTGAGGAACTACTGACGGTTTGCAAATTTGCGTTGCCTCCGGTACCTGCGGCCATTGTGGTAGTCGTAATCCCTTGGAGGTTCCGCAATGCAGAAGACTGAGTCACCACTACATATTGAGGCCCACCTGGTCGACTGCCAATGGCTCCAGTTGGTCTAAAGACGATGGTGGATTTATTGGCAGCATCAAAGCGAGGGGAGTTGATAACTATGTTTCCTGCTCCACCAGGTCCTGAAGAGCCCGGAACGATTACAGATTGTTGGGAATTGGCCAAAATGGTGGTTCTACCACCGACAATACTACCACCCGGCGTCACCAATCGAATAATGTTAGGTCCTGATTTTCCTTGCATTGCAACAGGATTTCCCTGCACAACTTTCTGTACTTGTCCACCTTGCCCTTGGTTTGTTTTCAGAACTGTGTACAACTGTTGACCAGCAACCTGGGATGCAGTCATTGTTCCAGTAGGCTTTTGAAGGACGATCTGCTTCATTCCCGAGGTTTGAGACAACTGACCCGGGTTAACTATTCTAATAGTTTGCCCTCCTCCGAGGCCCTGAATCTTTATTGGTGTTCCAGATTGTATGGCTTTCACTCCTGGTGATGAAACTGTTGTTGGCTGTGTTTGTATCTTCTGTGTTGCAGCAGCAGCTGCCGCCAGGGCATTCATTCCTACTAAATTGGAAGATGCCGTTTGTTGTCCTGCTGGACCAGGTTGTGATGCTTTGATAATGGAGGAAGCAGTGAGGGTGGCTCTGGGAGAACCTACTGCTATCGTGGTTGGAACCGGTGCCCTAACGCGTACGATGCCTCTTCCTCCGGGAACTGGAGCGGTTGTCGTTGTCACGATACGACCGGGAACAACCGCTCTAGTTGCAAACAGCGCATTGCTTGCAGTCCCTGCAACATTAGCCGGCAATGAGATTAAGCTGGATGCAGCTGGCAATGTGGCTGGACTGTTGGAAGTTCCGACACCGCCAGTGGCTACCGTGGAAACCACTGGAGAGTGCTGTGCTGTAACTATAGTAACTGGTGGCGCCGGTGACACTGGAATCACATGTGTGGAATTCGCTGAAAAGGTAATAGGCGTCTGCATAGGAATAGTCTCTGCTGGTGTTGGTTGCATGGCAGTTTTGGTTGCAAAAGCAAGCATTGGATGAGACGCTGGATGAGGTGATGCGACAACAACAGGACTTGATGGGGTCGAAGAAGCAGGACTTGACAAATTCGAAGGAACCGGAGGGATTGAAGGAGTGTGAACGGGAGTTGAAGAGGCTACGGGGATCGGCATTGGGGATGATATGGCAGTATAAGGGCTATGAGCGGGGGATCCAGAACCGGGTGTTGATGGATTCTGAATGTCTTTGTGCTGATCATACTTGCATAGCTGAAGTAAATAGCCTTCTGCCCCTGGAACACTGAGCCAACTGACTTCCAGCAAATTGGTGGCCGCTCGACATAATTGCACTTTGGAAGGGGCTACGGGTTTCTCTACTTCGAGGAACCAAAGATCTTTACAGCAAACTTGATTGTTCCATGCCTTTCTATAGCCATCCCGTCCGGACCAAACGTAGAGCCTGGTGTGGATTGCTACCGCACAGTGACCTAAAGTGGGAGAAAGCAGAGGAATAAATAGATGTTCTAAAGCAAGGAGAGATGTATGTATAGCTTACCGGCTCTAGCCCTAGGAATCGTGTCATCCAACATATCCTGCTGAATGCTTTCCCATGTCATGCTGTCAATGTTGAGAACCGCCAGAGAATTTGTACACTTCCACTCTTTCTCATGAGCATTGGTCTTGACAGCATCATCAACCAAGAGTGGCACCCATCCCCCAAACACGTACATCTTGTTTCCAATTAGGGTTGCACTGTGGAGAGATCTTGGAAGAGGGGTTTTTCCAAAGAAGGAAGGTTTGACCCAAGTCATCGTGTCTGTCATGAGCATCCACAAGTCCCCCAGTCGACAACCACTCATACCTCCAAAAATGATTAGCCGTGGCTCCCCTCCGAACTTGTTGGTGTAGGCGACGCAGGTATGAGATTCACGAGGACTTGGAGGGTTTCCATACGTTGCGGGCACTTCCCATGACCCGGGTCCATTGGATGACAGTTGCAACACGAACAAGTCATTCAAGTAACGGGGAATATTATTCTTTGGATCTTCACTTTCATTAGCCAACCCCCCAAATAAGTACACTTTATCGTTGAGAAGGGTGAAAGAGTGTCCCAGTCTTGGACAAGGAGGTTCTTGCTGTCGTGGAGGTTTGGGCTTTAGCTTTTTCCACTCCCACCGAGACGCGTTGAGTTCATACAGATCATTGGAGTACCTCCCATACTCCACCATGCCTCCAAAAATGAGCATCCTTGTCCCATCCACAACAAACCCATAGGCAGCACACCCTTGAGGAATGTCTCCCTTGACGGCTGGAGAGTACCACTGGTTCGTCATCGTGTTGTAGACATGGAGCTCGTCCACAATCCCTTCATTCCCACCACCAAAGACAACCATCAAGTCCTTGATGGCCACTGCACGGTGCCCATGCCTGGGTCTTGGCGTCACCCCCGAAGTATCCACGACTTTCTTCCACTTCAAGACGGGGGCAAGGGAGGACTCCCCCATCAACCCGGTCAGACTGTGACCCCCCACATCCATCCCAATACTGCTCCCACTACTGTTCAAACTCCCACCACCAATACTCTCCCCTCCCATCATCTTGCCGCTCATCAGGGCACCGGGGATGACATTGCTGCCCCCACCACCACC
>JAQGCL010000353.1:0-15558 GCA_034699605.1 Isotomiella paraminor | reverse complement strand
TGATCGGCCGTCTGGCCGTACTCGTCGTCAAGACATAGGGTTGTTGCAGAGTACACCATATTGAAAGATGCGGACTACAAGAGATAAACGATGATAAACGTTCTTGTAAGAGATAAACGATGTGTGTCAACACTGTTTTTGATGAAATACCACACACCTTTGCACATCGTGGAGCATTTTGACCTTTCCCTGACCCATAGTAGGGGACGCCTGAAGAACCAAAACAAATAAATGACAAGTGGTAGCCTGTCTCGCCTGTTGTTTACGAGTACATGGCAAAATGTAACTCACGTTTTCATTAAGAACCACAAAAATGATGGTGAAACGTAGAAGAAACATGGTTGCTGACGCAGCAGGGACAATTACAGTGGCACGTTTTCTTAACGTCTGAGCAATTCAAACTGATGCAGGACTGTCATAACGAAGAACTGGTTATCTCGAGAGTGAATGATTTGAATACAGACAATCACAGGTGTCACGCAAACAAGGGAATGAAAGGTGGGACGATCAAAACAAAAACAATTTCAGGAAGCGCCGCCTGATAATTACCCAATGCCATCTTTTGTTACATTCACACAAACGGTCTACAAAAGCATTTTCCAGCAGAAATGGATCCATGATGGTGTACACAAAACATTACATTTGATCACACGATTATTTGAATGTGACATGCAAACTTGTTTTTCATACCTAAACAATTTGATCTTTCGTGTCATTATTATCCATCAGGAGTGTTTGAACTTCATATCGACCTACCATGTTCTTCACATCAAAATCACGGCACGATATGTCTAAGCTTATTTCAGCTTCACAATGGAATTTCTTTCGTTCTCGTGCATTCGGAAATTCTAAATTTCAAAATTGTGTCCATCGATACCATATATTTTGTAGACAATTGTGCAGGCTTATCTGGTTACCGTGTACGTAATCAACAGAAACATTTTAACTGATGTTTTGAAATGAGAATCCAGCAAGTGGGTCGTTTCGTTACATCTCATATCTACAATATCAATTCACCTCTACGCATTACGTTGTAAACAAACAGAAAAACATGGGTAATGTCACACAGAATGGAATGTGCTTGAAAGGAAATAAAGCAATGGTGCTATATTTAGAAAGCGTACTGATCTACTGACGAAAATGAGAACAATTGTATGATATTGTCTTCACTATCAATCTGTCTGGTTTTATAGCGTTGGTATTTTAAGTTTCCTTGTAAAATTGGAACACATCTGAACATCCCCAGTTTGGCGATAACCAAACGTAAACATACCGTGGGCACTGAAATGTCAAATTAACTCCCAGTGTTTCCGATTGTCTATCACTTTTACCCGGCTAACGTCCTGGAACGAATTTACCAATGAGAAAGTTATACAAATGACATAGACGTAGACTGGTAATCAACTCACGAGTGGACTTGATGACTCATAATCAAGACCACTCACAACCCCACCTTCAGACGTTAAAGTGGTCGTTTATGTATAGAATACAATAAACCTAATAGTGATGATAAAGTTGGCGACGGATTCAAAAATGTTTGGTAGACAAATAAATAAATGCAGAGGACGGACTGATAATTTTATCAGTATTCGACGACTCAAGAGGTTGGACCGTGAAACGTATGAAACATCGGTAGACCTATATGTTACTGTATGGGGCAACTGTTCCGACTCATGGTTTATTGCGTAAGGACAGTAAGTATTTATGCTTTTTATTAATTACTTTTTTCCAAGCATGACACGATTTAGTTAAACTTAATTTAAAGCAGCAGCTTAATTTAAACTTAATTTTCACACAACTGTCGTACTGTTTTTTAGAGACTATCAAGTTAAGCCGAAAACGGGAATAGCTTCGTTCAAAGTGGCGAGGACTGGGTTTTGGTTTCCAAATCCAAGTCTAGATGTGCAGTTATACTACTGTTTCTGCATTTAATTAAGTACACCTGTCATGACAATAATCATAATGAATTTCTTTGACTTCGGTTCTCCTTCACTGCTTTCCTTGGTTGGTTTCCTACATTCAAGAATCAGTGTTCTAATACCAAACGTTCTAAAAGAAAACGTTTTGTTGTTCGTTGTAAATGAAAAAACTCCACAAAGAATGAAGACATTAGGCGACAATCCAGAAGAGAGTGAAACCCACGTACAGGAGAACTTTGCACTGACAAAGGTGGTACACACCTGCGATAATTTTCTTAATTTCGGCGATTCAGATATATGTGATGGGTCAAGTTTATTTACGGGATAGGTCAAGTGTACCGTTATGCATATTATTGTTAATGTACATAGTTGCCATTAACCTAAAATATATTTACATTCCAAATTATTTCCAGTTTGCATAAATTAATAATTAAGCCAAGTAAGATTATTATTCGTTCTTACACAATGGAAAAATAATTCCTTAATGACGATAAGAACGAATGTCCTTGGCAATCCTACCTTGGATTCTTCTGCAGTTCATTCCAGGCTCATTCCAGTATCTTAAGCCATGTAAGGGAAAGCGTACTAACGATATCCTCCGTTGTGGCGTATATCTTCATTGGATGCGTGTTGGGTCTGGCGGAGGCAAAGCTTTCAGATCGAAACCATGGACCGGTGGGAGACAGGTTAAACGCTTATGGTAATGTTTGGCAAACGAATTAGTTGGAAGGGTGGATTGGGACTTCAATTTGTTATTACATTCAGGCCCATTTCCCGGTGGAAGAACCCGACGCTACGCAATCCCAGAAAACGGTGGAACGGACCAGGAAACCTTGGACGATGGGACCGAATGCTCCAAGCGTCCCCCCAGCTGCCACTATAGTGGGAAGCAGATGGGATGTGTATGCTTTCGTGACGGAGTTGAGCTTCCTGGCATTGCGAAGTCAGTTCCACCATAATGAACTCATGTTGACGAAATTTAAGGAATAGTAGTACCTACCAGGCCCAACCCCTTCCATAGCTGCCATATGATTGCTATATGTGAAAATTTCAAATGTGTACGTCGTGCTTAAATAGAGTAAACCAACAATCTTAGGCGCAGACTTTCGACTAAAATTCACTTAAATGTTAATTCAAATATCAAAAATCATTTGAATTAATCAAATTAATTGTCTACGAGAAATGGCGACAGCCATTTAATTAAATTATTGGTGGGACCATCATTTATGCCGTCCTCGTAAACCTGCATTTTCGTCAGATAGAAAGCCTCTATTATGAGTTTTGAATTGAATGGATTTTCGTTTTAATCCTGACTGAGAAAGCTTTGGTTGCAGGCTGATGGATCTGGATCCTGTGGGAAGAAAAAAAAAGTAAAAATAGCAACGTCTTGAACTCATCGAAGAATAATGCTCCGCACTTTACGAGTGAATTTCCGAAACATTTCGGTGTAACGGCAGAAATTCAACACTTTCAGAGTCTTTCAGGCAATGATTGATTGATTTGCAAAGTGTTGGAATTTGTGAGTCAACAATCTGTCAATTTGTTTCTGCAGCTGCGCAGCGTTAAAGGACTAGCTCAACTTGGAGAAGCCTTCAGACTGAATCATGTTTTTAAAAATAAGGATAACAAGTATTCATGCTTTTTATTAATTACATTTTTCTAGGCATGAGCCGATTTGGTTAAACTAAATTTAAAGCAACAGGCAACTAATGAACTTATGATCAACAGGCAGCCACAAGCAGTATCTAATGCAGTATTATTTCAACTTAATGCTAAACACTTTCTGAAATAAGACATTTCCAGAAAGAATGAAAGTGATTGTGTGGTTTACCACGGACTGAAAGAAGGGCACCATCGTTTCAGTTGTGTAGTAGAAGAAAGGTTGGCCAAGTCCATTGGGTTTTCTGATGGACCCAAGACTTCTCACTACACGACTTAGTTGTGCTCTATCCCCTATTGATTGACTGGCCCTTTTGGTGAACACCTCCTTCGCCTGGGAGGAGTAGAGATCCACCTTCACAGCAAGCCGGAGTAAGGAGAATGCAAAAATGAACAGCAGTACTACGAATAGTGCAATTGCCAACTGAATGATTCTAGGAAGGAAGGAACGTAGATTAACGAAAAAAAAGGTCCCGATCACAAGTACAATTAGGCCTACACCCTGAGTAAAAAATGCGACAGACTGGAGGGAATCGAGGTAGGGCGCTATCCATATTTTTATTTTCTGATAGTCCTCCGCAGTCGTCCAAATCTTGGCAACGTCAAATGAATGGACTGCCTTATTCCTTATAGCGCACAGGATGCTTAGCAGTACGGTCCCGACATACAGAAAACAGCAGATTATCATCGCAAAGCCTCTACTAACTTCTAGCGCAGGTGCAAGAACTCCAGATCCCACAATCACAGTAATAATTGCTAGGGTTCCTGCCATTGAAGTTGAGTCGTAGGATGACGTTCCAACGGTCGGGGGAACCCATAGATAACAACCCAGCAACAAGAGCATATGGCCCCATCAAGAATAAAAGAAGTATTAGATGTACGAAAACTCCAAGGGGGTCTATCCTTTCGTTCCAGACTTTCGTCGTTTTCACAATGGTGCGCTGTAGTGCATGTACACAGGTCCAACCCGATATAAGCTCTTGGCCAACTAAGAGAGCACCAAATTGTCACTAAAGGCACAAAGCTGTACATGACTTCTGCGAATGCTACAAGAAGCTCTATCAATGGCAACGTTATCCGACCGGAAAAGGTGTCGAGGATCAGAAAGCATCCTGGGATGGTTACAAGGATGGGAGTGACAAAAAAGTTTAAAATTCCCCACAGTTTTAGTTTTGAGGGGTTACACATGAATGCAAAACCCCTCTCCTTCCAACTAAAAGACAGAGGATGAGTCCAAAAGTAATTTGTTGATTCGTCGAGCAACCGAAGAGATCGTCGCATTAGAGTGGTTACCCAGGCCCCACGGTCGTGTTTGAAATGCATGCTTTTTGAAGCAAAATACTTTATTCTTTGGGCCCAAACACAACGAACCATGAATTGGCTGGTCAATCGGTCTGATATGACTGGCAAGCAATGCTTCATTATTACTTAAGCAAGGGTTTTGCTGCATAATCTAATCAGGTTTATGTTGGTACCTTAAAACTTTCTTGCACAATCCCACTGGACGTTCAAACCGGACCATCGTATAATGAATAATTCCTAACGACGAGTAAATGTGGGAGTTACAGTTTCGGTCCGCAAATGCATGTAATCACGAAAATTGGACTTAAGAAAGGGTTAGTTTGGCACAAATCTCAACTTGCCCCTAACGCACAAAGACAAAAATTGCAAGTGGCTACGATTTCCGACGGCGGTGGACTTTGTACACCGTAAGGGTACGACGTTTCTTCCTGGAACCTTTGACATAAAAGCATTACGTTAACCTAACAACACTTTAATGTAACTTACAATTGCTTATATCGCGAACGGAATTAACTGACAATTCAGTTTTGCACAAACGGGTGTAACTGCTTTTTCAACAACTCACAAGTGACTCCGCTGGGGTACACGCTTGGGCTTATGTGCATTTCAGTGAGAGAACTTACTGGTGCAAGTGTAATTTGGGGTGTTTTGAGAATTATGTCTTATACTATAGATTCAAGTCACATGAACATGTAGTAAAATACTTGTTGTCATATTATATACATATAACGAGATATAAGCCAAGGAAAGAAGGGAATGAAGCAACTATACATGGTGTCAATCAATCCAGGTTTCCTCTCCTGTAAAAGTGTAACTATCTGCTTGCACCCGTAAGTTCTCTCACTGAAATGCACATAAGCCCAAGCGTGTACCCCAGCGGAGTCACTTACTCCAGTTTGTGAGTTGTTGAAAAAGCAGTTACACCCGTTTGTGCAAAACTGAATTGTCAGTTAATTCCGTTCGCGATATAAGCAATTGTAAGTTACATTAAAGTGTTGTTAGGTTAACGATTAAGCTATTGAAGATTAGGGTCTACCCTTATTTCGTCTTGCATCAAGAATTATTTCTTTTATAGGGCTTTTCGTTAATCGATTTTCCCTTTGTACTGAATTTTCCTATATTCTTTCTATGCTTCCTTTTATTCATACAAATCACTGATTATGAATTACAGTTCGTAATAAAAATAAACATAAATTTTTCTTTCAAATTGTGAATTTGAAACAAAGGGAACCAATACCTGTTAAGTTATGAAGAGATGAGGAAGTATTTGTGACTTCGGAGCTTATAATGCTGTAGGAGTCATGTTATAAGGAACATGTAACATGGAAGACAGTGGAGAAAGTGTGCCAAATTTCATTATGATTGTTTTTATGTAACTTTTTCCATCCTCTTGGGAGACCTTACCTCCAACAACATCAACAACAACTGTTGCGTAAGCGTAAGTATGCATACATAATGTATGCTTTTCCGGGCCCCCATTACAATTATGGGTATAAATAATTGAGCTGAAAGGAAACAAATGAGGCAGTAAGGAAAGGAAAGGCAGGCCATCATTGTGTCTGTTCCTTCCTTACCTGCATCTCTCTAGGACTCTCTAGGCTATAAAATTATTTGGATGAGTTACTTTAATAAACATTTCATCTCTTCCTGCACGGAGGAATGCATCATCATCATCATAAATGTGATTTATGCTAAGAAAGTGGTCGTGTAAATGCCACATTATGCATTACATCTAAAGTAGACATGGTGAAAGTTAAGTAAATTCGCAAGTCATTTAGCCTTGTCTAATTCCTACCCATTCATTTGAAAATAGAGCTCTTAATACATGTCATGAAATACATAAGCACAAAGTTGACATCAGATTCAATATCAACAAAAAGTCACGGATAAAGGTTCTATTCTCCTTCCACGTGACTGGATTTCCTCCTCTTGTACACCTGGTGAAGTGAAAGCAGGTGAAATACTTTACTTCCGGAGGCTATGTTTCTCCAGCAGACCATGTGTGAGGCAAGAAAAGGTAGGATGGAATAATACATATTAGCAAAGACAATAAGAGAAGTGAGAAAGTGCTCAAGCACATAATCAGATTAACACCAAGTGAGGATTGAATCACTCAACCAATGGACAAAACTTTTTAGTAAAAAGGTTATTGTATTGCCCATTTCAAATCTCTTGCGTCCAAAACTTTTTATTTATTTTTTTATTTTTATTTAATTTTTATTTTCTTTAAAAAAGAATAAAAAATAAAAAAAATTGTGTGGGTCCCTTTGGGAAAAGTATGTAATGTGAATATGAAGCTTATTTCTATTCATCCCTTTCCCCAGAGTGAGGGGGCCTATTATTGTATTTCCAACCAGCTATTTTGATCGGTTAAGTTGTAGGACCTTTTCTAAATGTAGCTCCAATTGCTATCATCACAATAAAAAAGGGTAAATTGTTTTGTATTGTTGTACCCTTTGTGAAGGAGAATTAAAAACAGAGGTGACGTGAAGGTAGTTTTATAAACCTGGAAATCTGTGGAGTCAAGTAATGGCCATAATAATGACACCACAAAGCAAAATCAAACCAAAAATGTTCCATTATGCTCCTCGCTTTCTACTTCAACAATTTCAAAACTTTAAGAGTAATTTCCAGTGATCCCAGCAGGTCGTGAGAAATATGTTACCAAGACATACGACGACAAGGCCCTCAGATTGCGACTTCAATCGCGCAGTACCTCCAAACTTCAGCGACGGTACGGGCGATCGAAAATAATACACACAGGGACTTTGAGCCAATAAATGATCGATGAACGTTATGTCCGACTTGCTGTCACCACCAGCGGAATGAGCAACGAAAATATGATGGATAGAAAAATTGTTGCCAAAACAGGAGTAGGTAAATCAATTACCGCTCAATTGAAAATTACACTAGGCTCCGCGCAACACTAGCTGCACAACGACAAGGAATGTAATAATTGATTTATTGCTTTACGTCGCATGACCTTGCAATTGTTACCTTTACATATGTGTGAGCCGATTGAGATAGAGCGAATTGACTAAAATTACTACTGTAGCGTAGCGGAGCGAAGCACACAGCTACAAGGTAGAGGGCGCATTGGTCTGGATGGGTGGTGGCCTTGAGCTGCAGGTTCGACCAGAAGACTGACATCGCTTTTGGTCACTGGTAAAGATCCCCTTCCTCTATGACCCCAAGCTTGTGGTTGGGAGGGTCTGCCTTGGTGGCATGATGGCGTGGCCCCTCACCTTAAGCCGCACCCACGCGGAGGGTTGGCACTGGAGTAATTTCTTGCACCGGGGGGACAGCAGGGTCGGAAGAGGTGCTCCTGCCTCCATCCCGTCGTAGCCCCAGTCAATGCTGTGGGAACTGTCCTGCGTGTGGTCGCCCCTTCCACGACTTGTGCAAACAGGCCCGGTCTTCTGCACATAGTCACCACTTCACCATATGGAAAACCTCAGTCCCCACTTACTTGTAGGTCCAGGATACAAGGGACGCCGCTCCCTCCATGATACTGAGCTCCTGCTCTCCCCCACTTCCGCAAGCTCCACCCACCCAAACCTACACTCAAAACCCTGACCTGTGGGAGTTCGGTTTGGATTGAGCGAAATTTAGACACAAATTGATAATAAAAGTTATAATTTTGATGATGATGAGGTTCCCAGGTCTTGACATTTTGAATACTAATTAATTTTTTAACCGATAATTATAATTATACCTGGCTCACAATTTTTACAAAATTTAAACATATGCATAATTTTATACGCCCAATATTGAGTGGAGGAGAAGTCACACACACATCCTCGCTCCTGCTTAATCCAAACCGAACTCAACGACAAGGAATGTACCACATTTTGAAGCTGAATTGCCAAGCGCACATATAATACACCTGAGGAGCATTATTGTACATTCTTAATTCCCACGTTTTCACCCCTATAAAACATTTGTGTTCTGTTCCACCGTGCACTTATCAATATTACGCAAGCATCGCGTAAGTTGCAAAGCCTGATAAGATGAATTCGATATTTGTTGAAGCCTACGATAAGCCTAAATTCAATGGGTCCTCTTTATAATATAAAGGTATGATGAAAACTGTGGTCAGCTACCTAGCTAGCTACACAATTACAATGGCTTTTTTATCGAGGTAGTGAGGTATCGGATTCGTTATCAGCGACAACGCAGTTAAAATGGTTTACGATCGTATGTACGGTATGCGTTGTGTAACTCAATTCTTTAATAACTGCGATGCAACCTGTTAAATGAAGCATCGCGATTGAGTATTAACAGAGTTGCTGGGTTGGCGTATTCGATTTTTACTCATAATTTTGCTTCTATTTGTATCTTTAAATACGTCAACGCGAAACTGGTGGAACAATTTTAAAGATGCCTGTCAATGGTCCCTTCCACGAGATAGTTAATGTTCTAAGTGAGGATCGGTTGTTGTTGAGAGACAGGTTGAAATTTTTCAATTCCTTGGGAGATTTGCCTTCGCACTACCAGGTGTTGGATGACAAATACGTAACTGGTTCTTTCACCTCTTACCAGCTATTTCACGACGTTCTAGGACACATCTTTAGCATCAGTGGAACACTTACGTTTAGGCAACTGAAAGAAAAATTGAGAAACAATGGTTTCCCGAAAGCAGCAGGTAATGATACAACTCCGTTGACGCACGGTCATGGGATTATTTCTCAAGAGTCGTTTTTCAGAGCTTTTGGACGGGATTAACGACGTTGACGGCTCCAGTGAAATGTCGGATGTATCGTATTGTGGAACACGTCCAATTCCCAGGTAGCCATTTACCGTACATCAATAATGTGCAATTTCAAATCATCATACAAATCATTCCTGGGAAACCGCAACATTGCTTATGTCTACCGAAGTTTGAGACATCATTTTCTTTTTCTAATACGAGCAGTCGACCAATTTCTCCTCGGGGCAGGCAGAAAAAGGCAAAGCCACCTTCCTTCAACCGAGTTGAGGATGAATCTGAAGTAGTCGATAGGAGCACTCATGGTCAACGAACTTGTCCATCACTACACTGGAAGTGGTGGATTATCATTTTCTTTATTGTCGCTTGTGTCGGAGTTGGGATGGCATCATTAATGAATGGAAATGTTCCGATTTGCGGAGATAATTTGCCGGTTGAAGGAATGGAAGTCAATAATAAGGAACTCAGGGATTTAAATAAAATATATGAAGAGAAGTTGGATACTCAATCATATCGCATAGACGATCTTGGGTTGAAAGCAACATGTGAAGATTCATTAAATATTCAATCAGCTCGAGTCGACGGTCTGGAAGCATTGAAATCAAAATGTGAAGGGGTTTTGAAAACGCAATCACATCGCATAGACGGTCTTGAGAAGCAGCTCAGTAAGAATGAGAACGAGTTGCGGGATGTTAGAAGAAAACACGATGATCAACTCGCTGCGGCAAAACTGCTAGAAGGACGTGAGCAGGGGAGGAAGGAGAACGAAAAGAAAATTTGCAAATGTAATGATAAATTGATGGACAATTTACGGGATCATGTAAACCAATGTAACATGGAGAAAACCTTTGTGACAAACGATTTACAAGCCGCCAGGCGCTACAATGGTGTTTACTTCGGTTTTGGGTTTATGATTGGATTTCCCTTGGTTTTTTTCTGCATTGCGGGGGGGCACAACGTGGCCGACGGGCGCCGGGCGCGAATATTTTATTGATTAATACAATAAACAAATAAACGAAAAGTGTAATTAAAAGGGAACATTCCAGCATTTTCCTCAGCTAATTGCATCTTTTCAATGCGTTGTATGTGTTGCTGACACCTCCGTAAGACTCTCTGTAATGATATTTGTCATAAGCAATTTTTCAAACTTTTAAAGTTTAAATTCAAAATCCATGCTTTAAAGTACGGCAGCCCCTACCACATCAATTAAAACGAGGAGGATCGGACATGCAAGGCGCTTCCCTTGTGATATGAAAAGTTAATGCGATTTTATACATAGATGAACATTCGCAGTTTTATGAGTATCTAATTTCTTTGACATATTTATGTCCTTCTCTGAATTTTTCCTTCTCCTCATTTTCTTTCTGGCATTTTGTAAGGATAGTTTTAATGTGTAAGAGCGTGCATGGATTACTTGCATAGAACACGCAAACTTTTAACTTTACCAACAGCGGGTAAAATGAAAGCCACAATGTCCGAAATGTTAACTGAGGGCATCGTGTTTGCTGTTTGAAACCACGCGCTTTGGAAAGTCGGTTGATAAATTGGAGGGATTGCTATCCTCAATTTTGTTTCATTGTGACCCAGCGAAATTGTTCACCATAAATTGGTAACGTTAAACACAATTTTAAATTGTATTAAATCAATATTTCGCTATGCAACGAAGAACAGAGCTGAGTGGAGCTGCCTTATCCGATTTAACATTTATCCATAAAAAGTACTGGTAGATTATTTTCCGTGACTCTGGCAACAAAACATTAATTATTTTTAAATATTACAGACTCATCGCCATCCGTAATCGCTGCTTCATCGTCTTGAATGAAACCAGCCGTCCCAACAACCACTTCTCAATTAGCAATTGTAGCTAGAGAGCAGCAGCAATCATCGCTAAAATCATTGCGTCTAAAAAGTAAAGACCTCCAATAACCAACACTATGTTAGCATTGCCGTTTTTGTCTTATGAATTACTAATATTGTGTGGGATATGTTGTGTCTTGTATGCTTTTAACCCTTTTGTTTCAATGACAGTAGTGTTGTCGATTTTGTTCACTTATTGTTGTGTGCATATAAATGCACATGATTTGTTTTTCGTAAAAATTATATAATGTGTAGGGAGAAGTGTCTTTTTGTATAGCCAATGAAAAAGAATGAATAAAAGGTAAATACTGCAATGAATATTTAATAAATGTCTACCATCGCCCATTTAAAACCTGGTAATCGATAGCACATCTACAAAAAGGACAATTGCAGGTACGATATTTCAACCCCAATGAAGGAACCCCCTTACAAGTATGCATCAACAAAGTCGAAGCATTAACCACATGAAGTTTCCTATTTCAATGGCGTATGGAGGTAGATCTACCAAGTTGGCAATAAGGTAATATGAATCATTTGGGCCGTGGTTCTCAGTAGTAAGAGGCGGAGTAATTGATTGAGTGAGAAATGTAAATACGGTGGAATCAATAGTTACAAAGATTTAGGATAGAAATCACTAAGTTTATGGTAACCGTGGTAGCTTTCATTCTGCACCATTTGGCCCATTTCGAACCGTTCGTCCACCCACTGCCGGTCATTGTCTTGCTTCCTCTTCCTTGCACGATATCAATCCACATCCGCCGTAGTATGCCTGAGGGACCAATGGTTTTTGGTAGAACTTGAAAAACCGGTACTTGAAAAACAAAGTCAGCATTGAACTGGAATAACCTTTGAATAGCGTGCTAGGCTTCCCATCTAAGTGCGCTTATGTACGTGTGCGATCCTTAACTGCCTTGTGCATTAGCTGGTGGAACCCCCTACTGACTGACATTTTGTTATGGAAATAGATAGAACTAAACACAGATTTATACCAATCTGCTGGGAAACCAGTTATTATTGTTAGCGACCTCAAAATGTGTAAAAACCGTGAGATGCGCTCTATACTTGTTCAATCTCAAGGGTAAAGAGTGGTGGGGAAGGGCGGTTCTGGTAAATTTAAGTGTACCCTTCAGCGAACATGCTCAGATGCGAGGATGTGTTGGAGGAAATGAAATCGGGAAATTATAAATCCATAGAGAGACAAAATGTGAGAGCAGAAATAGCAATTGGACAAGGAGAGAACTGAACCAAACTAATCTAAATTGCATACCATTGTTTTATAGCAAGCAACATCCTGCTTGCTTCATCGAAAAGCCATGAAAGTCCAAACTGCACTGCTCACAAGTTAAAAAATGTGTACATTTTTATCAGAAACTGGTAGCAGTACACCTATTTATTTGGAAATGAGTATCCTACAGAAATCCATCTCTAATCGCATATTAATACCTTTGAGTGAATATAATTCCCTGTTGCAAGCGGTATTGAGGGTCTTTTAAAGTTTTTCGTGCCCTTGCGTTTCTTTCCTTAAAAACAATGTCACTATTTTGCTTATGACAGTTAACTAAGGACATCGCTTATCTAATCTATCTAATTAAGTATGCCATAAACGAGATAAGCCATAACTTGGCATAATATCTGTTGGCGGTGTTCCAAAATATCATAACATTAAATGTGTGTTAAAAGTTCGTCTTAGATTCTATTTTCCAATCCCTACAGCTAAATTGGTATTATTTTAATTGGATGCTAAACACTTTCTGAAATAAATCGTCACCAGAAAGAATGAAAGTGATGGTGTGGTCTACCACGGACTCAAAGAAGGACACCGTCGTCTCCGTTGTGTAGTAGTAGAAAGGATGTCCAAGTCCATTGGGCACTCTGATGGGCCCAAGACTCCTCACGACACGACTTAGTCGTTTTCTATCCCAGCTCGATTGATTGGCCCTCCGACTCAACTCCTCCTTCGCCTGGGAGGAATATAGATCCACATTCACGGCCAACCGGAGCAAGGCGAATGCAAGAATTAACAAAAAAACTAGGACCAGAGCGGTTGCCAGCTCCATGGATCCAGGAAGGAAAGAACGTAGATGAACCAAACCAAAAGTCCCAATAACAAATACAATTAGACCCACACCCTGAATAAAAAATGTGACAGTCTGGAGGGAACCCAGGTAGGGCGCTATCAATATTTTTACTTTGTGATAGTCCTCCGCAGTCCTCAAAATCTTGGCAATGTCAAATGAATGGACTGCCGTGTTTCTTATCGCGCATAAGATGCTTAGTGATACGGTCCCCACATACCAAAAAGTGTGGAATATCATCGCAAAGCCCCTAGAGGCTTCTAGTCCTGGTACAAGAACTGCAGGTCCAACAATCACAGTAATAATTCTGCTAGGGTTCCTGCCATTGAAGCTGAGTCGTAGGATGACGTTCCAAGGGTCGGGGGAACCCATAGATATCAAACCAGCAACAACAGCATATGGCCCCGCAAAGAATATCAGAAGTAATAGATGAAGATAAAAACCAAGGGGGTCCAGCCTTTCATTCCTGACTATGCTTGCTTTAACAATGGAGAGCTGTAGTGCATGTACACAAGTCCAACCCGATATAAGCTCTTGGCCAACTAAGAGAGAACCAAATTCCGTCGCTACATGGACAAAGCTGTACATGACTCCTACGATAGCGACAAGAAGCTCTAGCAATGGCAACGTTATCCGACCGGAAAAGGTGGCGTGGATCAGAAAGCATCCTGGGATGGTTACAAGAATGGGATTGACAAACAAGTTTACAATCCCCCACAGTTTCAATTTTGAGGGTTCAGACATGAATACAAAACCCCTCCCATTCCATCGGAAAGACAGGGGATGAGTCCAAAAGTAATTTGTTGATTTGTCCAGCAACCCAAGGGATCGACGCATTAGAGTGGTTACCCTGGCTCCAATGTCGTGTTTGAAATGCATGCCTTTTGAAACAACACCGAAACACAAGATGTGAAATTGTTGACGGAACGGTCTGTTACGACTGGCAAGTAATTCTACCAGCAAAAGCTTTTTGCCGCATAATCTAATCAGTTTTATGTTGGTTAAAAGGTTCGTGTACAATCGTAATGCATGTTCAATCCGGTGCACCGCATGATGAATAAATTGTTAGGCCAGGAAAAATACGGTTTGGAACGTACATACTGCAATGAATGATTATTTTCTCAGAACCTTTCCTATTTAAAACTTGGTAATCGATCGCACATCTGCAAAAAGGCAACCGTATCCAGCCATAAAAACCAAGCTACGATATTTCATTCTCGATGAAGGAACCCTTTTCAAGTATGCATCAACCATGTCGAAGCATGAATCACATTAATAATTCTATCTTAATAGAATACTGAGGTTATCTATCAAGTTGGTATTAACATTTTAGACATTAGTAGGAGTAATCAGAGTAATTGGATTGAATAAGAAACGTAATTGCAGTGGAATAGACATCACTAGGTAACTGCAGCTGGTTTCAAATATGTCGAACCGTTCGTTTACCCACTGCCACTAATTTTCATTGTCACAATCAGTCAGCTTTCGCCGTAGTCAGTAAGTATTTATAGCTTCACGGCTTTTAACCGTTACGTAGTTTGAGTAAATACATGTTTGTTTTAGTAATACAATTCAATAATGTTTATCACTAATATGAGGCAAATGAAGATACTGTTTATTTTTTCTTTTCTGAGTTTCTTTTGGAACGGTTGTGTATACTCCTCTTTTGGCGTCACAGCTGTGAATGTTGTAGTTGTCTGAATAAGATGAGAGTTGGGGGCACCGAATGCCTGCTCATTCCCATTCACACTAAAGCTGATAAAAGCTTGCCTCGGTATTGGACTTGCAATGTATGATTGAAAAACGAGTGTCCTAGATAAATGCATCTCCACTCGCAATGAATGAATGCAATGAATGCTTCAACCGGTATCGAGGACATTCAAAGTTGCTCGTATGCTTGTGTTTCTTTCTTAAAAAACAACGTCACTATTTTGCTTATGAAAGTTAATTAAGGGCAGCGTTTATCATCAATTGATGTGCAGATCACAAAGTACGTTACAGACGTGGCTAGCATCTGAATGCGGACAATGAAACTTTA
>JAQGCL010000352.1:0-15564 GCA_034699605.1 Isotomiella paraminor | reverse complement strand
GACCGTATAAATAAATCCACTGTCATGAATAGAATGAATGAAGGGAGGGTTATATAGAGATATGACTGTGCAAGACAAGACATGACATTTCATCCGATTGGCAGACAATTCGATTTTAAAATTCCGAGTAAACAATTTAATATTTTTTAAGAGTAGCAATTAAAACGAATTCAACTCCCTTCCCTTGATTCTCCTCGTGCTGAATACATTTAAATAAATAATTACATGTTTGTGCAGGGAGAAGAATAAGGCAAGGTGTGGTGTTTTCTATCTACATGTACATGCATATTGCAATGGCATGACGTTTACCTACTATTATGAATAATTTGCAAGTAAGGTAAGTACCGATGTATTTACCCAACTTCATTTCATGTCTGGCATATAAGCTAAGCACTACCAGCATGCATGCATTCAGCAGCATTGGCTTTTTCTGTCTTCTTTTGCAGGCTAAAACTAGTCAAGGATTGTCCTCTCTCTCAACAGCACAGCACAACGCCAATGAATTACAATCAGTGTATGTGCAGAGAATTGTTATCTATCCACGCCTTCTTGTGTGTCTTCTTGATTACGATTATGACCATTATTTATAATTTTAAAATGTGATATAGCACCAGTGACAGGGGAAAGGACGGAGTGTAGAGAGTCATCCCATATCGACCATGCATATGTGTGTAATTATTGATGCTCTTCTACACGCTTTGAGGAGTATATCAACCTGAATTACTTGAGTGACCACCTAAAAACAGGTTAAAAAGTAAACTGAATCAGCTTAAATATTTACTTGGCTTGCTTTTTTTTAATTCAAAATATGTGGTACATTAAAACACGACGCAAAGCGTGTAATGATCATCATCGCATATACTTGAATAATATTATGATTAATTACCTCATATTATGCATGTTGTTGGAACTAAACCATTTGGATGCTCACTTGCATATACGCCAAAAGAGAAGATAAGAAGTAATTATTTATGATAATTACTTTGAAGAAAGTAAAATGAATCAAATGAATTTGAATTTACATACGTCCACACTTCCTCCTTAATTTATTATACTCGTAAGTATCACTACTCAGGGATAAAAACTCATTTTTTTGAGATATGCAAAGCTCTTAGGGAATCAATGATACTAACTATTTGTTCACCTTTACTCAAGTATTTTTTGCATAGTTGGATTCAGATCGACTCATTTAATCCCCCTTTTAAATCATTTCAGTAATTATCTAGTGGTACATACATACATGAAGCTTTGCGAATTCCAAAATTGCCAGAATCGATAGATTTTAAACATTTAATGAAATAATAGCCCAACTATTTTGATACGGGACAAAAGTGCAATTTCCATAGATTGGTTGTCACACAATTGGAAAACATGCAGAACAATACAAATCAATACGTTCTAATCAACTTTACTTTCAACCCATGCACTCTAACCCTTCCGAACGATTCAATCCAACTCCGCCTTTTCCATGTATGGTGTATGCATTATGAAGGATAATTTTAATTAAAGTTGAGAAGAAGAGAACACACGGTCATATATGAATGCACGCATACATAACATACAACCATCCATTTGTCAATTTTTCACCAGCTATGATAGGTGTATATATAACTTACTTTAGAACCTCCTGAGTTAATTTGGCACTGCAAAATATCTATTACTCGAATCGAAAGGAGAAAGTTTGAAGGGGGAAATTTGCAACTCCCGTGACAACAACTACTGGAACCTTTTTGCAGAAATACTTGCGGTTACTTTTACCAAAGTTTCACGAGGAAACAGAGAGAGTTTTAAGTGCTGTGTTGAGGAGAAAGCCTTCATTATTTCCAGCATTGAAAAGACTTGCTACATAGTAACGAAGCCTGGTCTGAAATGTGAGATGAGAGGGAATACATAGGAATCCCCATATCGATTTCCTTCCTGAATTCGGGTTGAAGGTCTAATTTGAGTCATTTTCATCATGTAAAATTCAAACTATTTCTCCAAAGTTTAAGCGTTATATATGTGCATTGAGCCATGTACTTTCTCCTGCCGAGAAAAATATCCATCCACTATCTACTACTGCTACTTGTATAACTAACTGAAAAGTTGAGTTGGAAAGTATTGAATTGAGGAATTTTGTCTTACCTTGTTATCAAATTGCTGGTCGTCTTCGTTCAATGACTGTGTCTTCAACTTGTGAGTGAGGAATTTGAGCATTTCTGTATCCAAGAAATGCAACAGCTACGCAATACAGTTCTGTAGTGTGCTTGATGTTAGCTTGCCGTAGATCGCCCTGCTGCTGGAAGGAAGGAGTGAAGATGACGACGGACCCGAGACTGCAAACCAATCTACTTCAGTAGTAAGCTCCCAAACAAGCAGCCGTTCTCTAGAAGACGTACTTTATTTTCTTTTATATATAAGTCTTCTCTCCAAGTCTCCAGGGGTTCCTTCTCTCCTTGTTCTCCCTATCTCCCTCCTCTCGTTACTTATTGAGAAATCCACGTAATTCAGTTGGAGTTTTGGGAAACGAACTAGTCAAGACTATTCGCTTGTTGCCCACCTTCCTTCTTTCTTTCTTTCTTTCTTTCTCAGCAGAAAAAAAGAGTATTGGTATTGGAAACCAGCGTGATCGACTAATGTCCTGTTTGTTCCTTGTTACATTTATTTGAAATTGTCTCTCAAGTTGTTTTGAAAGAAAGAGAAAGTCCTGTAGGTATGGAACTCTCGACTTGACTTTCTCCTAGTTTTTTAGAACATCTCTGATCCTGTACGCAGGTTCCTTCTATTGTGAAGAAGTAAGGACTAATACAAAAAATGCGATGGAAGGATGATAATTGAAGGATTTAGTCCTAGTTTAAAATGCCCGAACTCCTTGGATGATGACGGCAAAATGCGGCTTTTTGGAGAAAGTGAAGTGGTCGAATGTTCTTGTAGTAGTACGGACTCTGTGGAAGAAAGTAAAAAAACTAGTGAAAATCTCCCTTTGACTCAACTGGTTGGCAGATTCGTAGTACACACGTCCTTCCTTTCTCCTTCTCTAACAAAACTCTGATCTTTTACTTTTTCTTTTCACTTTTGCAAGAAACTCTCTTGTACACCTTTCCTTCTTTATTTCTTGACTTTCTCTTCCCTCACTCTTGTTTCTTTCTTATTAGACGGTTGTTGTAGCGTCCAAATTGAATTCTTAAAAATTCATGGTTCGCTATCGAGAAATCGTTTACTTCGATTCCCAAAGACGCCCGCCTACTTATTTATTTCTTATTCCCCCCTCCTTTTGCTTATTTGTGCTTATGAGGAGGATGACTGTAGATCTTTTTTCCATTCTCAACTGATGCAATGAGTCTCAATCTAATTTCCTCCCTCTTTAATTAAACAATTGATGGGATCATAAAACCAGTAGGGATGGCTTTCTTCACAATTTAATGTTGATTTGTGTATTTTTTGATGAATATTTAATTATTATACTTTAGAATTGTTTGAATGGCTCACGTCGCCCCAATTCTGGCTTCTACGATATGTGAGAGCATAAAATGACTATCAGCTATCGTATATCCATTTGAATGTAGAGCATAACATGTTGGATGTTGTGAGGTTAATTGAGACTTGACAATATTGGGCTGCTGAAAGGTAGAAAATGAAATCTAAATCCTGATAAAATTCAATTTGTTCCTAAATGATGCCAAAGTATAAAATATAAAAGCTTTCTCTTCTCTTTCCCCCTTTTCCTCCTCCTTCCTTTCAATTCTCATTTTCATTCTCAACCTCACCACTCCACTTTACTTGTCACTCAGAATCAGAGCCGTGTAACAAAAGTAGTAAGCTGACTTTTACGTACGAGAGGAGAGAGAGAGAGAGAGAGAAAGAGAAAGTGGAGGCATGGAAGTGAAAGTAGAGAAGACTTCAACTTGAATGGAAAGTACTCGTAGGTAGGTAGAGAGAGAAAAAACTTTGAGAGAAGGAAATATGATTGGGGAATTGGGGCAAAGTTGGACAATTCCTGCGAATAATATCATTGCCGAAATTCGCTTTTTTCCAGATACATTTGCTGACTCTGCAGACTTTCACTGTCTGTCTTGCCATATCTCTCCTCCATTCCCATCACGACACTGGAACCAGCAGCAGAGGATGGATGGTATGGAACTTCAACTTGTCTGAGCTTAAAGCTCTGACTTTCTCTTGGGAATAATTTATATCTCACTGATTCAATTTGACTTTTCCAGTTTTCCAATGTTTAAAGTGCTTTTACTACACAGTCACTCAGTACCTGCCTATCCATCCACCACCACTTTTTCTCTCTTAACCTGTAGTTTCAAAGAAAACATTTGCTCTCCGGATGAGAAGAAGAAGAGGATTCGATTTAAAGAACGTAAAAGTTGTGTGTCTCTCTCCGATAATTGTGTTTTCTGATACAATCGCAAAGCAATTTAATTAAGTCGCATTTGTGTCTTGAGATAGATGAGTGAAAAAAACTGTCTTTCAATCCAAAACTGACGTACATTTGGAATTAATTGATTCTGAATTACGATTAAAAGTTAAATTACGGGGAAACATTTTAAGAGTCAACCATCGTAAAAAACAACAAATACGGCGGAGTAATCAATAAAATAAATATGATTTAGATTGAATTCACATAATTATCAAACCAAACTAAAACTAAACCGGGTGACAGAAAAGGAATAGGAACAAAGTCTCTCTCTGCTCTGCGAGTGATTAAATGCACTGTTTAAATGTATCCAGCCTAGCCTTTGTGCTCAAAAACATACTGATCGTGGATGGCATCTGCCTATTCTACTCTATTCCTTTTAGTCAAGTGCAAGCCTACTGAACTGTTTTGTGGTTTTGAATGTTTAATTAAACTTGGTAAATGTAAATTTGTTAAATCACTTGAATTTAATTTGTTGTTCATTGTCCGTACCAACATTTGAATATCGCAATGGAGCGGAGTGAAACAAAAGAGAGTGGAAGTGGATACACCAACCGAACTGAAACAAACGAAAGCAACTAAACTAAAGTATGGAATTGATGATGATGAAGAAGGATATATATATTCCACTACTGCAGACAAAGTAAGTCAACGATTGAGCTAGTTTGCTAAATAAATGAGGAGAATCGAATGAAGCAAAACCAGAGAGCGATCAAATCAAGATTCCAAATGATGTACTTCAGTTTTAGATTTCGCCAACTCTCTCACATTCAACTTCTCAAGTCGGTCAAATTACGCTTGTCTTTGGATGGATGGCAAGTTGAATGAAAATGGATTCCTTCTGGGGTATTGAGATAAACTAGTAAATTCCAGGTTTAATCAGTAACATTATTGTCCTAAAAACTCATCCTAACAACAATTGGATGGATGCAGCAAAGTAATAATAATAAAATGTAATTTTCAGTTTTAGGTAGAAAATCAGGTTTTATAGAATACATAATCTGAGTGAGAAGAAGCTACCACCAGGCACTAAATAAACTACCAAGCTCACCTTTCTGTACCGATATACATATAATTATTACATTATAATAAAAAATCATGAGCTTCACATCACATCACTTTTCTCAAACTTGCAAAAATTTGTATGTGGTAATTTCAAAATGTATTCTTCTTCTTCTCAAGTAGTTTTTCACGTTATGATTTAACTGGAAACCCGACTAACTAACTTACATAAAATATAGGAAGAAGAGAGAAAAAAGAAGGGGAGGTTAATGAATGTTTGAAAATTGAAAATTGTGATGTGAAGAAGTGATGAACAAATGAGTTTGGTAATGGCATTGAATTGAACTGACTGACTTCTTTGAAAACTCAGAAAGAAACTGCATTAAAATCAATTCTATGTACTTATTCATTTCATTCACTTCTTTTCGTGTCTTCTTCTTCTTCACTTCTTTTCTTTTCCAAGTCTAAGAAAATTAACTCTTTTTATCAAAACAAGTTTAAAGTAAAGTAAAGCTATTCGATTTTTTCACAAAGTCGGGTAAAATAGATTTTCTTAAACCAAATTAAACAACTTTCCTCCACTGCCTTTTTCACTTTGCTTTTGTGTTAGAAGTTTGCCGTGTTTGAACTGTTTTGTTCTTTTCCTTCTTTTTCTTGATAAAAACGCTCAGTAGTGTGTTAACAAATTTTACTATTAAGATGTAAAAAAAAAGTTTAATGCCGTTCAAAAAATGTGAATAACTTTGATTTATATCAAGTCATCCCTAAATTTTTTGTGTTTTTGATGGGGGGTGGGTAACGTGAGAAAACGGTGAAAATGGGGAAAATTTCGTCATGAAATAATTCTCCCAGTAGTAATTCGTTCTTCAGATTGTAATTTGTATCGGATGCAATTATCCTAGTCGTCTGTGGGATGACTCGGAGTATGTAATTATAAATAAATCAGTTTCACTTCAACTTTTGTTACGACGTGTGGTGGTACAAAGTTTTTGAAACCTCTGCACGTTCTACAGCAAAACCGCAATTTCCTCTCAGAGGAATAGATTAGAGCAGATTAAATTTAATTCAGACAGTGGAGGAAAATTATTTTCGTAGACAACAACACCGCAAAACTTTATAAAAAGCAAAAAAAAAAAGTTGATAAATTTTTGTTGGTTACCTAAAATAGCCTTCTTATATTTCTTGTGTGTGTGTGATGAATTTCAGTTTTGCACTCTGGTCTTCTTCTTTTTTGAAGATAATAATAATAATATATTTTTTAATAATAACTCTTTTAAACACAAGGTACTTTTGTAGTAATTCAGGTAAAATGTGTTTAAGTGTGATGACAAAGTCACTAAAATTGAAACAGCAAAGTCACTAAAAGTTCAACAATTTAAAATCTAAAGTCTTTTGCAAAGAGTTTTTCTCAACTTTCCCAAATGTAAATGTACATGTGTAAAAATCCACATTCACCCCAAGTAGCTCTTCACCACACAAGTTTTTTAGAATTTTTTGACTAAAAAAAAGAGGAAAAGAATTTACTTTTTTGAATTTACTTAATATTTTTTGAAAAAAAGAAAGGTAAATAAGTTTGGGAGTGGTTTGAAAATTTTGTCAGGAAATAACCACCCCCTCTATACTTGTGTAGTTGGATATGAAGTGTGGATGGAAGTGAAAAATTTTCAAAGTATTTTTTGTTCTAAAGGGTGGGACTGGAGAGGTGTTTGGTAGCTCTTTCCTTTGCAAAGGTCGAAGTGGAACTAGTGGGAGAATGGCCGGGAGTACAACCTTATCTTCCTTCACTGCCACGACGCTCTTTCTCTCTTTCCCTGCCTTGCCTTGCCTAATGCCCTGGCTGGATGGTCGGAGTATTATGCTTTATGCTCTATCTAGTGCGCTGCGTAGTCAGTCAAGAAGATTCTTTCCTTGGTTTGGTGGGTGCGTTCTGCTGCCCAAACTCTCTCGTCTTCCCCCAGAATAATTCTAGACAGAAAATGTGGACTTTCTCCACTTTCTCCAAAAAGAAACTTTTAATTTTTTTGCTTTCATGAATTTCAAGTACAATAAGACTTCTTGGTGTGTAAAGGAACAACTTACTTTGTCAAATGGCCGAATCAACGATGGTTGAGATGATGAGTGACGAAATGATGGAAAAATAAACTTTCTCTCGACCAGTCACAAAAACAGTTCAATTTTTGTTTTTCACAAAAAAAAATGTTTTTCAAAATTTTCAACAAATTTTTATAAGTCCAAGACGATTTTTGAACATGGAATTATGCATTAATGACAACACCATATTTGCCTTACAAGCCTCAAAGTCAATCTCAAATAGCCCCACAAATTTCCGAAAAAATAGGCAACACGAAACCAGCCTTGTATCCGAGCCTGCAACACACCTCCTTGCTCAACGGTCTGAGTGAAACTGGCCTCACAACTTGCCTGGGCACAAAGGAACTCGACTTCACACACACACGAAGAGGAGAAGGGAAATGGTTTTACGTTACGATAGCAATAGTATACGAGTACGCCAGCCTGCTGCATACGAGGGGGAGAGTCTACCATGGGTGGTTGTAGGTCGTAGACTTTCATTCATAAATGCAAATTTCAAAATGCTTCAAAGTCACACCCCCAGGTTCCCCAGGTCAAGGGAGAAGAGGTCCTTCCATTCGGGGTTAAATTTGACCCGGGTTGGAATGAGAGTTGGAGGTTGTAGTGTGAATTCTTGTGATGACCTTGCTCCGGCTTCCCCTAATCCATTCACAAGAATGGACTCACCCAACCCAACGTAAACGGAGTGTGTGAGGTGGGGATCGGCAGGAGACAGAGGGTTCGCTTTTTGTGACGTCCCACTTGTGAATGAAACCCAACGCTAAGAGGGATCCTTCCCATGCAAACTTGGCCACGTCCTCCCTTCCTCTCCTCTCCTCTCACAAGACAGAGTTCCAACATTGCGTGGTGGAGTCAGAGGTTTCCTATGGTTTTAAAGCCCCTTTCTTTTACTACGACTACCACTACTTTACTCACTACGTTGTAAACTCACAACTCTCAGCCTGCGTACACTACACACGTACGTACGTACGTAACGTACCATAGATATTCCTGTAATGTAAATGCCTTTCATTTTTGTGAAAGGTATATTGGATGGAGAGAATGGCACAGCCTCTTCGCTCTCCTCAATGCTGAACTGCCTCTGCTCACCTCCAACCTACCCACCCTGGATTAGAATTCTATCATTTTGCCCTGCATCCTTGCTTCATCCGATTTCTTACCAGTTAGACTCTCTCTCTCTCTCTCTCTGCTTCACTATTCTAGGGTGTGTGTCAGGGGTGCGTCCATGATTCCGGTTTCATTTGTTTGTTCCTACAAGAATTTTTACAGTGTGGACCCTCAAGTTCAAAAATGTCAAATAGACACATTTCCATCGAATGTTTGATATCATGTAGTAGATGGATGATGATGCATGTAGGTATGTCGTAGTGGAATAGACTGCTTTGGGAGTTGAGCCAGCACGCAATGATAAGCAAGAGAGATGCAACTTTCCTTACCGATTTTGCTCACGTAGACTCTCACCCACACACACACACACACTCACATCCAACTTTGACTTTACCTTTCCTACAACCAGAGAAATGAAAAGAATTTTTTGCTTGATGTATGTAGTAGGTCTCATTTAACTTCTTACAAATGCATGATAAATTCAAGACACTTTACTTGCCTCCTTTTGAGGAGCTGTGATGATACAATTGAATTTTACGGATTCAACTTGCTAAACGCCCGGGTCTTGAGTCCTAATGTAAGTCTCATTTACTTTCACCACGACTTTTGTGATTGCATGGCTGCCTGGCAGATTAAGATGAGTTTCACAATTACTCTTATGTCATTCTAAAAGCACAACGTCCTACCAATACTGGCCTGGGCTTCATTTTCGAACAAAGCAAAGCTATGAACAATGCCTGGATTTAACTAAGAAGAGGAAAGTGGAAAAAATTAATGGGAAAAGGGAACAAGCAAAAGTTCTTCATGCACGAGAGAAGGGAAGGATGATGATGATGCGTGGATTTTTGGGAAGTGTCTTTCCCAGGAACATTTATAACAACTCTTGAGCGTCATTATGACTGGAGAACCGGAGAACTCCGACCTACCCCACCCCACACTTTGTTTAGATTTAGTGTTGTAGGGGGAAGTGATGAGGGATTTTTTTGCTTCACTTTCCTCTCTCTCTCACAGTGCGTTTTATAATAATAATAATAACAAGAGTGGAGATTTTATTTTAGATGTCTGGCAGAAGAGAAGGGAAAACGTGAGAGACTTAGCTTAGGGGAGAGGATTCATTCACATTCGGTCGGTTTCAGAATTATTTCTTCCTATTCCCATTATTAAAAGGACCCCATCCACGAAG
This sequence comes from Isotomiella paraminor, assembly GCA_034699605.1. NCBI lineage: Eukaryota > Metazoa > Arthropoda > Collembola > Entomobryomorpha > Isotomidae > Isotomiella > Isotomiella paraminor. The sequence continues at coordinate 5,779 of JAQGCL010000352.1, read as the reverse complement.
AAGAAACCTAAGTAATATGACTCTTTGAATGTTCTCTCATCTCATCTATCTGTATCTGTCTGGTAGTTCATAGAGTGCTGACTCCACAGCATTTATCTTTTTCCTTTCCTCTTCTTCTACTATGTTCTATGCTCCCTGCTTTCTTGTTCAAGTCGAATGTTCTTCGACGACGACGTGGAAGAAGGGTGGTGGTGAATGCATTCTGTATGGCGTCGTGGTGGGGTGTAACTGGCTATGGCTGACGGGGTTTTAAGTTACTATTCATTCCTCTCTCTTTTTAAGCAAGCAAGTGCAAAGGAAAGCCAGTCGGTGTAAAAAGTTAAAAGCTGAGAGAGAGAGAGAGAGGAATCTTCTCGCCGGATGGGAATCAAACCTGTTTGTTTCCCAACTTCTTTGAGTTTCTTCAATTACTCCCTCACGTTCACTCGGTTGAAATGGAAATAGATTAAAAAACATCGCATAATAATAATAATGGAATGGATTCTAGCGGATGTGATGAAGTTCCAAAGGCGAGAGGATCTATAATAAATGTGCATTCTTTTCTTCATTTCTTCAAACAGCACTTGTTATTATCTTTATATGCGTTTCTCTTTTTTTGTTTCAACTTCTAAATAAATGCCCTACTTCACTTGCTGCTATTGCTATCTTTGATCGTTGTTGGTGTATGATTTATAGACCTCTTGTGTCTGGCCTAGGTCATGGTCGTGATCTTCTAAAACAATGACTCTCTCTGATGATGATGGCAATGGCAAGCCTGGATAAAAAGAACCTCACAGAGGAATGTGAAAAAGTAGGAGTCTGCGTGTGAATGTATTATCAAATGTTTGATTTCTGGTTGCTTTTCAACCCTTTCCCACACCACCATCATTAAATCTTGACAATTGAATTGGTGGAAAAAATGAAAATTCAATGAGCTCCAAGGGATTTCGAGCTGGCTCTCAAAAAGAGAGGATCTGCTGCTGGTGTGTCAACTCAAGCTTCAATGCCTATGCTACTCTCCCCCATGGTTGCTTTGATTTTCCATGACTATGACTCCATCCACATGTGATTAAATTCTTCCTTCACATACCATGAGCTCAACTGCAAAGAAAGAAGAACTACTTACTCTCTTTCTTTATCCGATGGAGTAAAAAGAAGGGATTTGACAATTTACTTAGCGTCATTTTTCGTCTCTGCCTAAACTTTCTTATCTGGTTACATGAGCAAAGGAAGGAAGGAGAGAGCCACACCCATAGCCTTCTACAATCTCAATCTCTCTCGGTTTGCTCGCTCATCTTTCATCTCACCTTTAAACTGTGTGAAATAAAAAAAAAAGACACAAGGAAAGTGACTGAGGATTTCAAAATTATTTGCAGAGAGAAAGAACAAAGGGCATCCAGTTGGAAGCTAGAGTATTTTTGCAGCCGGAGGAAAGAGAGACAGTTCAATTTGGCCAAACTATTGAAAAGTCTCCTGTTGTTTCTCTCTTCTGAGCTTCCTTTGTTTATACCTTGTGTGGAGAAGATTTCCCCCATGATTTTGAAACTCACACACTGACACTGAAAAGAGAAGAGTCGACTCATTCCCTATGGCGTAAAACGTTGGATGTGTAGGAAGAAAAGTAGCAAAGCTAATTCAATCCCGTTTGTTTTATACCTAGGGAGGGGATATATCTAGGTATTGGAAGTTTCTCGCGTACCGGATCTGGTCGAGTCATAGAATAGGAGGAAATGTGGTGGTGTTGCTTTCCCCCCCACACACACACACACTGCATTCCATCCTGTCCTGTTGTATAGACGAGGACGGAAGGAGAGTTTATGGCTACGAAATATTTTACGATGATCTTTCTCCAGAGCTTTGCCCATCTTTTTCCTTTTCCCCACTCAAGCCATCACTATCACAGTCTTCTGTATTATTCCTCCTGTGAATTTCATTGCACTCATCAGATCGTATCAAATCAAATCACTCATTTCATCATTTTCATTTTATTTCATTTCATTCAATTCTTTATATCCCTTGAGTTTCTGTTTCTTTCTTGGCACAGAAAACGAGAACCCTGTACTTTTTTTACCTTCGACGTGACTATTGACTTTAAGACTTTCACCTCCCTCTGTTGTTGGAAGCTAACTTGAATCCTTTGGTTTTTTTGCTCAATTCTCACATTCCTCCTTAATAGCTATTAAATGTACACTCAATAATAAGTTTTTAATTATTCCTTTGAACCACCATACACACACTCCATTAAAGTCTGAGCAATTAGCATATTGATAAAAACGCAATTCTCTCTAAAAGTGGGTAGCGCTGCTGGGAATTGACCATTAAAAGTTGGAGAGGGGATTGTCTTAAAGAAATTCTTTTCTCTCAAAACCAATCTTTATCATTTATTGCATATTATCCATTCCATTCGGAGAAGTAAATTGGTTGTGATGCATAAAAGGGAGAAAAACCATTTAAAAACCTATTTGTACAAGAAGAATTGGCAACGCTACTCAATCACTTTATGAATTCCAATTCCAATTGTATAAGGGAACCACCCAAGAGGATTCATATATAAGAATTAATAGCACTTTTAGTAAACAGTCATGTCCATAATTCATTCATATTGGAAAAGTCTATTAAGGCTGTTTTATTAATTGCCCACAACCCTTCAACGCGGTACTTAACATTTGACCCCAAGCCTCAATTTGCCAACTTGTGTGTATGGGAATGAGAAACAATTATTGTTATTGTCTGCTATCTCTCATACCTTTGAACTCGTCTTTATGTGAAAAGCGTAACGCCCTTCTTCTTCTTCAATTCAGTTTATGGGCGAGAGGAGACTGCAATCAAAAGATAAACGATGGAATAAGTATTGCTTGCTTTTTGCATTTGGTTTAAAAAAGATGAATCGAATGTCACCCTGGAACATTTGTCATTTAAATTACCTGGCAAGTGAACAGCAATGGGAATGGAAAATGGAAATGAAATTATCCAATTATCCCAAGTTTGGTAAAACAATGGGTTAGAAAATCTAAATTACACTTGCAATTACATTAGTTTTTACTTAATGTCAATTGCCATTGCAGAGTGGCAAGGATGAAGAAGACTGCCTTTGCATAGAACGGTTGAGATTGAATAGAGTGTGATTAGGCATTTGACTTGAAGTAGGAAAAGTCATTGCAGAATGAATGGCACTATCTTTGTTCCACAGATTGTGTACAAAGAGAGAGAAGAATGTGAGACGCAGGTGTTTGTCTACGAAAGATAGTGATATCCCACAACCAAAAGGTAAATGAGGATGATGATGAAGGAAGATCGCCTGCTGGTCACCCGGCGAGTCTTGAAATGTTGCGGAAAAATTAGGTTCTGCAATATCAATTGGTCTTCTTGTCTTGTTGAAGGTAGACCTGAAGATTGACACTTGTAGAAAAGGTGTAATAATGAGGATCCGATAAATGACAAGTATTTGTACAGACAAATTCGAAGGGTATGAAAAAAAATATAATTCATGGCATGATGTTGGTGAGGAATGAATGAATGAGAAGAAGAAGAGTAATGATGGATTTGATGTGACGCCACCCTGTTTTGTATGCTTGATGGTACAAATAGGCATCTATCTATGTACCTACTTGACTGGTGAGGTGACACTCATTCATAACTTTGTAATTCATGCCATGCATGCCGTCAAATCAATCATCGAATGACACATTTACAGGAGCAGCCAGCTCGTCTACCCCTTCTTCTTTCTCCTTTCATAGTAGTTGGACGGAACGAAATGAAATGAATGTGATAGATGGATAATGACGGTAGAAATGATGACTTTGGATTAAATAAATGATACTGTGCATATTACTTTGATGCTTGATACTTCCTCCTTTCCTACCCACGGTGTTGTGTTGGACAATTGAAGAAGACCGATGATGTACGTTCATTTTCATTATTAGTCTTGTTACTCTCCTGCAGAATGCTTGCCATAAAGCCTAGCTTCAAAGGAGGAATGAAGCCAAGTCAAGCATTAAATTCATTGTCACCTCACACTGCATATATAACCGGGACTCATTTCCCTCTGGTGGTGTGTGTGTTCAGTTCACTTCATAAATTATTCAAGGATGGACGGAGTAATTCACACTCAATCTGACTTATTTACCTGCAATTTGTTTGAATTAAACCGTGTGGAATTAATTGGAATAAAAGAGAAGTGCAAAGAGGAGAAGCTCCTTTACACAGCACTTCATTTTTCACTTTTTGGCTAAGCCAAGCCAAGTAATCGATGTGATGGATACAATGCATTAATGAAATTACAATACATTAAACAGCGGCAATCTAGTCATCAATATGCAGGTAGGATTTCCGTCCGCTTCCTTCCTCTTTCTCTCTCCCTCTCTCCGTATGTCATAGTGCTAAAATAACTGCCAAGAGAACTACACAATGGATGGTTTCGGGTGTTGCCCGTCTGCCCAATGTAGGAACGATGAAGGTTTTCTATTTTCTATTGTTATTACCCATTATCGTCATTGCTATGCCATCAGATCCTCTGTCTATTTAGACACATGGGGTATAGAATAGAGAATATTATATTGAGCGAGTGATCAGAAATCGTTATCCATATCTCTCTCTTTTTTTATTGAGGCTTTATGGGCGTTTCACGCACTTTACGCTTTTTGAGCTTCCTTTTATTTTATTCCGTTTTATTACTTGAGTGCATTCACTCACACATGTACACTTTTTGTGTGATGTCATATCTTTTCATTAGACCTTGTCGTGCTTTATCAGTTATTCTCTATTCTAATATGCAAGCAAGGCTCTCTCTCTCTCTCTCTCTTTTGTCCATGACTAACAAAGGTGAGCTCACAGGAGCGAAGGGAGACATGAAATAAAGTTGGGGTTTTTTTTGCAGCAGTTGGAAACTCTGTAGAATAGAGGTCGGATCGGGTATTTAGATAAGGCCTTAATTGAACATGACATGTAGAAAGGAAGACAAAAATAGATATTCTAATCTGACATGCTCAGTTTTGCATATTATTAAATCCCATGTCGTCAGGAGTTCTAATTATTCAATGCAATGTCAAACCTGGCAAGTATTAAACATGTTGAGACTTATTTCTTAGCTTCGAGGGGTAGGCATATGCATGTGTGACATGTGGGTAGTGCGTTGTTGGCGTAGTTGGCATCAATTACGGATGTTATAGCCAAAGTCGGAGCAGTCTTAATTCTGCACAAAGAACAACATTGTTTCCGATTAGTCAAGCCACACAACTTCCCAATCATTCTTCACATTAGTTTTTTACGATGTGAAAGCCATAAATTACCAGTCGTTAAATCTGGGCTCTCTGACTTCTGATGAAACCTCATGCCTATGCTTCATTGTTCTTGTTAGAAAATTGTAGATTGCCAACTGCATGCATGCACACTCTATCATTCGCCCAAATTTTTTAATAAGTCGTCGTCGTACAAATAAAACCATGAAGAGAAGAAGGGACTGAATGAAATCCTATCTCCATTAACAAAAATCAGCTGCCCTTCTTAAAAGTCTCTACGGGAACGACTATTGTGACATTACAATTGGCCAGCCAGGTGAATTTTTGCCTGCAGATATGCAATGTGTGTGCTGCTGGCTGAGCAATCTTTCTGAATTCGGCATGCACATTTCATCCTTGATTCAATAACCCCGTAGAACTTATAAAGAATCTTGATAGGGAGAAAGGAAAGTTTCATTTCACAATCAAATACGATGTAGGTGAAAGGAAAGGCAGAAGATTTTTGTCGCTAAAATGTCTTCAAAATTATTCAGCAAAGGATTTTCGACATGACGCTACACATG
>JAQGCL010000351.1:0-15578 GCA_034699605.1 Isotomiella paraminor | reverse complement strand
GGTGGTCGGGTGGACACGAAGGAAGGATGATGGACGTGCGTAATCCATAATGCAACATTGTTTCATGCTTGTTAACTTAACTAAACACAAGTCCAAATACCCAATGCACGAATTTCGCAACATGACTTCTTCTTTCTTCTTTTTGACCGCAGGAAAATTCAATTTTCTTTTAGTGCTTTTCTGAAGCCCCGACCTTTTTCCTGGTCATTCATTTATTCAAGAAAAGAAAAGGATGGATGGAATTCTACGCTGATTTTGATGTGAACTGTTTTTTGTATTGATTTAATCACATTAGAAAACATCAGATCAAACCACATCACATCGTCTGTACGCCCAGTCAAATCACAATAAATACAAACAAAATCCATTCAACTTGAGAGATTTGAATGCGTAACTTTGTTAGGAGGATATTGAAATTCAACCGATGCTACATAGGATCATTTCTAGCCTGTATTTCCTTTGCGGTTTGACTGCATTTTTTGCTCTCATCTCAGAATCATCTTTGAAATGAATGGTTAAAAAGAGAAGGAAGATTGAGTCTAATCCACATTCAATCCACTTTGATTCCAAACCCTTTCTTCTTTATTCAATTCTCCAAATCAAATCGGTTCGAATAGAGAATCAAATGAAGATTGTCAGCTTCATATGAAATACGGCGAGTGAAAGGAAAAGTAGATCCAAATGAAGGAGGAAAACTGTCACATCGCATTTTGTAATGATACCCAGGATAATTTTTCGTATTCAAATCAAACTTGACAAGCCCCCATGCCTTCGTAGACTTGTCTCATGAACTTGTATTCAAAAATTAATATTTTATTTTTAGACTCTGACATCCTACAAAAACTAACTCAAGAAGAAAAGAATTGAGTTGACAGCAGACATGATCTTTTTTAAAATGCAGGATTGCTAGAAATAGTTTTTCGGCGTCAAAATCAATTTGTCAAACAGCAATGCTTTGATTAATGTTGTGAGAATGTAGGAAGGACTCTCAAATGATGCTACCTACCTTTCCACCCTTTGCAATAATAATAATAAGAGTAGTGCAATATTCCATGACGTTGTAGATATTTTATCAATGACTCACTGGTCTCTTCCTTTATACTTTTGAACACCGTCAAACTTAAGTAGTTGAGCATTGATCCGCGACCTTACACATTTACCGTCAATGACATGACTTGCAATTTTGTTTATTTGTATGGATTTGAATCGGAGATATGACCGTGTGGGGAAAGGAAAGAAAGAAAGCAAGGCCAAAGAAAGAAAAATGTGGAAGATCCGATTGTTTGGCTGTAGCGCCATAAAAAGTATTGCAGAGAAATTTGACTTTACCACAGTTTTCCATGTGGCATGTATAGTGTCCTCAAGCGATTGAATCTTATTCAGCTATAGATCTCAAGATATGATCAAGGCCTTAGAATTACTGCAACCTTCTATCTTTTAATAACTAAAATCTAAGCCTATTCCATAGTTATGTGATGCCTATGCTGTTCATCAGAGAATGAAAAGAAAAATACGAGGAACACGAATGGCGTGGCTTCGTTCTTCGTTGTGGCACGACATGGCATCGCATTTCATCCGCATGAGATGAGATGAGATGACATGGGTCTGATTTTGGGGTGGTTATGATTGACATACCCCTCAGATATTTTTACTATAAAGAAAGAACAGAATGTAGCAGAAGGAGATGATGAGATGAAAATAATAAGGAATAACGAAAAGAAACCATTTTGTTCTCTAAGGCAACAATGTCTGAAATAATAAAATAATGCTTTAGCAAACAGGAATACATAAGAGGGTGCACAGAGAATAGTCCAAATTGGAGAAAGGACGAAGGAAATCTAATTGTTTTCTCCTCTTCACTTCTTAAATAATGTTACGTAACAACTTCCGAACAGTCACCACCTCCCACTTGGGCACAGTTGTGAGGGTTCAAGACATGTCTGTTAACGTAACCATGTGCCACATTTCTTTCTTTAAATTCCGTCCCTTTTTATGTTCATCTGCGTCGTATCGTGTCTGTTGTCTCCTTTCTAGAAATTAGCCTCATTAGTTTTTGTGTGTAAGTCAAGTTAATTTGAGAAGGGAGGCAATAAGAACCCTGGTAGTTTTATACGTCTTTGGCTGGCGAAGAGAAACGCATAAATGTAAAGTGACGCATTGAAAGATGGGAACTTGAACACTACCAAACTTATCATAACTACCAAACCAAGAGTTTAACTGTGGTGTGGTGAGGAACATAACACAAATAAAGGGAGCCGCAGGTGACAAAACCTTTTTTAAATCTGTATAAAATTTAGTTTAACCCGATTTCACTAATGGAGTGGAAGCTACGCAAATGTTTTGATACATTTCAATATCTCAAGAAATCGGTGGTTCTCTTTGTTTTGTCTTTTCCATGGTACACGGATTATTGGGGAAACGTGAAGTTAAAAAGGAAATAGAACAATGCCCAGTACAAAGACATACATAACAACACATGCGAGGAGGAAAAGGAAAAGGAAAAAATAAAATTTTGAAGAGACCATAGGCAGGCAGAGGAAAAATAAGGAAGTAAGTAATCTATCATCAGGACGGAGAAACAGTTGGCTTTAGCTCTATGAGAAAATCGACATGTCTTGTCCATCCATTTTGACATGAGAGAAGTGAGAATATCCTATACTCAAGATGAAAACTCCTTTCTTTCTACGAGTATCTCGACCTCGCATGAATGAATGAATGATAGTCTGCTCTCTTCTCTTCTAGTCCCGTCTAAGAACGCAAAGCTTCAAGAAAATAGCGTGGTGAAAGCAGGAAAGGAGAGGATGGTGGTGAAAGTAGTTCGAAGAACATCTCAATTTAATTCCATTCCTTTCCACCGTGCGTGGTTCCTTCTTCCCTGATATGAGATGAGTTTGGCAGACAGCGTCGTAGAGAAGATAAAGGAAAATAGATGGTTAATAATGCAGAGAGGAGAAAGGCCTTCTGACTGACCAGAATCAATATTGCGTTAAAAGCAATTGGATGTTTTTTTGTTTATTTACTTAACAAAGTCTTCTTCTCTTAAAGCAAAAACATTTCATTTTCACATTTCTTTAGATTTTTCTTGAAAAGCCCACTTGAACTTTCACCAACTTTCTCTCTTCGCGACTTTCTTTTAGATACTGTCTGACGCAACAACCCGGCGAAACAGCAACAGCAGTGACTGAAACGGAGGAAAGAAAGAGAGACTACGGAAGTGTCCATCCGTATTAACTTTCACCTAAGTGATTTTGATGATTCACGACATTTCCTATTCCTGGTGGTACTTTCTTTCTCTTTCTCTTAAGTTGTTGACTGATGACGACGATGACCAATAAGAGGTTTTGGTCTTTTTCTCAAGTTATTGCATAAACCGTGCCGATTGCCCAGTTTGAGAGAAAGAAGCTAGGGCATAGTTAAAGAAAGAAAGATAGACTTCGGCGTCGCATTAATTTTTTAAAGCAAGTTAAATCAAACAGTTTCGTAGGTATCTTTGTCTAAGATACAAAATTAAGGTTCTGCTATCTAACCTACTGTCTGAAGCAAAGAATGAAGGGAAGAATATCACCAAGAACTCGAGTTCGAAGGAAGGAAGGACGATGAAGGGTCTTTAAAATAAAGATTCCTGTGGGACTTTCACCCGCCGCTTTCTCCAAGCCTCTTCTCACAACTTCACTTCACTTAATCCTACTCCACCTTACTCCCACTAGAACAGAACCAGAGAATGATTGGACTGTTTACCACATCTTCATTTACCACATCAACACACTTTGCTTTCCTTCTTCAGAGAATAAAAACCTACATCGTACAGTCACTCAGTGTGAGAATTCACCAGATTGGGAAAGAAAAAGTGTACAAAAAACAGAAAAAAAGCGAAGGGGAGAGTCCAAGCTTTCTATTTTATTTTCCTTTTTTACAAAAAACATGACGTGACGTGATGGACATGGAATAACTTAAATGCCGTAAAGAATGTCTCCCATTTTTAAAAATAAAATCAGTTTGTCTTGGGTTTTTTTGTCTTGTCCTGAGGCCAAACTAAGTTATTTACGCTGTTCAAAGCAAATTAGCTGACATAATCATTGCTTATCTAATTCCCAAGTCCAATGTATTTCCATTTACCTTTTGTTAAAATACCCTACCAAGAGTGAAAGTAAATCAATTCAGTAACCAATCCTCTTTTGACTGTACACATAGACGTGTATGGATGTTGATATGATGGGCATATTTAGAGAGTACAGAAGAAGGACAGGGAAGGAACACAAAAACACGGCGGCTGCTTGCTTTCTGTTATGTTGGATCTGGGATCTGAATTCAGAAGAAACAGTCAGAAGAAACCATTAATCTTTGTCCAGTTTTTGGATTTGGGATATACGAATAGATATCTATAGGCTAGACTGATTCATACGTTCATATGCTAGAGCTACTTGGGATGATGCTTCAAAGAAGTACGGGAAAGCGCTTGGACAAAGTTCAATTCGAAGTGACGGAAAAGATAGCTATTTAAAAATTTCTTCCTGAGCAACTTGAACGCCAGTAGAGGTATTATTGGAGAGAATTGGTTGAAGTAGTTGAGATTGTCATGTCACACTTTGAATCTGAGACTTTTATACTCTACAAAAACTGTTGGATGAAGAATCGTTAGATTTTTTTAATTTGTAATAAAGTGAAGCAAGAAATGAGGTTGGACAACGCCAGAAGTATCCATGTTTTGCAAGGTATTAAAATTTTAAGTTCCCTCTTGATTTAATGATTGATATTTTTGTATTATTGCATCATTTTTGTAGTGAAGGAAATCACAGAGGTTGTCCGTCTTCCTTCATTGATTCTATTTCGGTAATCCTATCTCTCTTTTCTTCGTAGAATGTTCAAAAAACTGTAAAGTTTTCAATGATTAATGATCGTCAGCAACATCCTTGCAAAGGAAGCCAAAGCTAAGGCTACGATACGGATGCATGCAATTGCAAGTCATTAAATAAAAGAAATCTAAAAGAAAAGTCTCGTGTTGTCATTCCATTTTTGTCTTTCCCGTCAGTCGGCGTGTGGGTCAATGGTTGATTGACAGTTACAGCAACACCTTAGAATAAAACAAAGACATTTTTTTGGTTTTTTGGAAAATGAAAATGTGTTTTAGTTAGCTTGAAGAGACTTTTAAAAAGTAATGGTTTTCTTTTGCATGACGTTAGAACCGTAAACGTTTTTACGGCGTTAAATCAATTTTTTCACAAAATTTAATTGACCATTATCACAAGTCAAATTAACCATATTTTTAAAAATTGGTCTCATCATTGATCCTTGATTCTTGTCAAAACATCGTTTTATTACTTCTAATTGTAAGACTAACGATTGGTTTATGTTTCCCTTTGTTGGACTAATGATGTCAGATAATGAATGGTGAGTCTCTTTAATTAATGAAATGACCTTGCCCCACACAACATATAAAACACCAAGCAGATATGAGAGTGTCAAGCAACGTCGAAACGGTACACCGTGCGTAAGTATCTAAACTGTTGTCGGAATAGCGAGGAAAGAGATGGCTGATTTGAGTGAGTGAATTGCGTCTAATGCGCCACAGACAGACCAAACTGACGCTCAAATCAGTTGTTCTTCAGGCTCCCTTCAAACCAGTCACGCTACAACTGCAAACCATCCACACACACTTTTGGGCGTCTCTTTCTGCTTACTCCAGACACCACATCCTAAACTGTGGTTTCATAGTAAATTTTTCTTCATTTGATGAGTTCTTCTTCCTTCTTCCTCAACAACCGCCGACGAGAGGATAACGATGGTAATGATGGGGGTAGACAACAGTCATCTTCACCATCGGTACCCCCGTGACAAGAACGCCTGGTGGCAGGTCCAAAGTGAAAGTTCTCCTCCTGCTTTCACCGAGCATAGATTTCCTGAGGAGGAGGACTATCCCTTGACAGAGGGTCAAGAAGGGTACTACCCTCCACAGCAATTGCCCCACCTTCACCCTTCCCCGTACGTCCAGCAGTCACAGGAACAAAGTCATCACAATAGTCATCCTCATCAGTGGCATTATTCCTACGACAACAGCTCCTCAATTCCTCCTGGCTATCAGAGCCACACCCACAACGGCTATGCTATAAATAGTGGCTTGTGTCAGCAGCAATGTTTTTACAACAACACTTCGGTGTTTGGAGAAAGTAAAGCGTCCTTTTCTTCTAGTCCCACCGAGCGAGTGTCTTGTTTCCACTTTCTTCGAGTGCAAGAAACAGACCAAATATTAAACCTTCATCATCGTCATCGCCCCCACTCTTGTCCACCCTGACTTAAGAGACTGAATTGCTATTGCCTCATCATCGTTCAAGTGGCATTCTTCCTTTGGACGAGGAAGATGAGGAGGAGGAAAAGGACGACGACGATGAGGAGGAGGATGAGGACGAAGAGGACGATGATGAAGTTGAGGAGGATTTAGTGGGTGAAAGCAGTGGTGTAACAAATATCAGTTCTTCTTCGTCTGGTGGTCGTGGCAATAGCTGTGGTAAACATGTTGGAAGTGGTGGTAGAAACAATAGTCGAGGAGGGGAACCTACTCTCCAGCATCCTCCTCAGCTCATTTTTCCTTGGCTGAAATTACCTCATGACGCAGGGAAAACGGGACGGGGTAAAAAGACAATTGTTGACATTTTTTATTGCTATTTTTTAAAACTTGATTTCGGTTGTAATCTCAAAGCTAGAGAACAAAGAAAGACAAATTCATTCTTTATTTTTTACCGTTTGATTTGCTTGCGGTAAAAGTTTTGTTATTAGAATTGAGAAAGGTACGAGTAGAAAGAGAAAAACAAAGGAAAAAATATGCTACAAAAGTAAAAAAAGAGGTTCAGCAGGTTGATTGATGTAAGGATGCGATGCCACAAAATTGTATTTCAATTCTTTGAAGAGATGAATACAGATATTCGTCCCACTCATTAGCTATCTCCAATAGCTTATGCGTTTACATCAACTCTCCCAGCTGATCATCTGACTGGCGATCTGTCCGTTGGTCATCACGTCCTCCTTCTCCTCCCACACACGCATCTCAGAGCTTCCCTTAATAGGGCACAGAGGCACTGATTCATGCCACTGAAAGACACCTCAAACGTTGGATGCAAATGTGAAATGGGCCCTGAGTCAAAGGGAACATTTCAAGGAGGAGACATCATCATCATCAGGCACACGTTCACAGTGCCCCAGCCGCCAGAGCTTGATAATATTTCTTTGCTTCTTACGTGGCATAGCTCTCTTCCTAATGGAGATAGCTTCATACTTCTTTTACACAAAGGATTATTCTGTTTTGGTTCTCACCCGATTTTACTTATTCACCGTTCACTTAAATCAGAAACCCCATTGCCAATATGAAGAAAGCATTACTTTTATACATTCTCTTGAAATAGGAAGACTGCCATTACGAGAGACAATCGTAGCGAAAGTGAAGATCTAATGCAAACAAAAAAACATTGATGATGAATCCGGACGCTTCGCTGGATTAAAGGTTTTTAAAATTCCAAATATCAATTTGTAGATTTCTGTTCTTCCTTATTACTCTCCTTCGGAAGTGAATTGGTGCGCAGTTTTACCTGTAAGACAAGGAGAAAGCCATTGAGACTTAATAGTGGATGACGTTGAGGAAAGAAGAAGGTACAAGTGGAAATTATCTAGGCAGAAAGCAAAAATTCGAAATCTAATAAATCACAAAAATCTGCAAAAAAATATAATTTTTGTGCACTATCATTATACATTGTGCTGTTATGCCTCTCTAAACCTTTTTTTTATTCTTCTGAATCAATTGACACTTCCACACAATAACATTTAAAAGCTTAAAAATGTAAATAAATTAGCAATATTCTTGTCGGTAAATATGCAGTTTATAAAAGTTCGCATTGTCACTTCTTTAAAACGGAATAAAACGTAGGTTAACTTAGCATTGATACTGAAACAGAAGAATAGAGATGAGACTCTAATTTTATGTCTTTTGTTTATTCATTGTTTTTCATCAAGAAATGTGCGTACTCTCGAACTCGTCGACCCAAGACCCAAGCATCACTAATTCAGCAATAGAATTGCAGAGTAGGTTTACGTAAAGCTGGAAATTTGTGTTTTAAATTTTCAATTTGCAAAAGAGAGAAACAAGAGACCAGAAATAAGTGGTTCATCCCATTTCATTTGTGCACTTTCAGCCTTTTACGTAACGTTCATGAATATTTAATCAATTAATTGCCCACAAATTATTGTTGTAGAGGTGCTGACTAAGTTGAAGTGGGAATTTCTATCAAAAGTTCAATGTACGTTAGAAATGGTAAACCTCGATGCCGAAATGTCAATTTTCGATGAAAAGTGAACTAATATTTGGTGATTTCTGGATTTTGTGCGGTTGATCAACAGGTATGAAAATGGAATGTTGACGTGTACATTTTAAATGATTTCGGCATGAAACTTGCACAATGTCCATCTATTTTCTGCTCAGATGATTCGCACATGTGTTTCCCTGAGTCTAAAGATTACGGTAGTCTAAGCTTTTTAAGTGTAATAAACAAAGGCTTTGGGTGAAGCAACAACATCAATTTGATAACACTAATTTTAGTGACAAATTAGTGTTGGCATTTTTGCGATGGTCAACCAAAGACGAGAATTTTATCCCTTTGAAAATTAAAAATGCTCTGGATTTTGTCACATGTTTTGCCCCATGCCATCTCACGCAATGTCCATTTGAAGGAGAAAAGTCGACATTTTCTATTTTCCTTGGGCGATCCTTCGTCTCAGAATGACCATTGCCAAAAATGCCTCCACTCCTTCACTAAAATTAGTGTTCGAACCTTAATTTGTATCTTTAAAAAATCTGCATTTTTGTCACTTAAGAAAGATCGCATTACTACTTGACTTAATTCTCTGGACTGAGGCAGCAATACATATTTAAGGAATTAATTGTACTCGACCGTCAAAATAATTATGGCACTTACACGCTACAACTTTCTCTTTTGTTTCTGTCCTCAGGTCATCGAAATGGACTTGACCTGGGCTCTTCCTCCTCATCTTCCTGCCTCGGAATGGGTCACTCTTCCTCCTCCGGTGTAGGTGTGGACGCCATGTCCCTCGCAGACTCCCCTGGGGGAGGTTGCGGTGGGGACTCTTGCTCCCTCTACGACTGCGGAAGTTCATTGGAGTCCAAACGCCAACGGACGGCGTACACACGCCACCAAATCCTGGAGCTGGAGAAGGAGTTCCATTACAACCGCTACCTCACACGAAGACGTCGCATCGAAATCGCGCACTCCCTCGTCCTCTCCGAACGACAGATCAAAATCTGGCTTCAGAATGTCTATAATCCAATCTAAAAATGAATCAAGCTTATTGTTAGTTTGAGCTGAATCCGATTTTCCGCGGTTTATAAAACTTGGCAAGTGATGACGTCGCTAAAAATGTTTTGGACGAATCGAAATTTCCTTTACTTTCACTTGTTTCGTTTGGTTTCCTCGATCTTTTTGTTTGAAACTTTACGTTTCGCTTTTTAGGATTAATGTTGAAGTTTTATGTTTTATTTGTGTGTTCCTATTTGTTTGTTCGACGTTGCGAAAAGACGGAGGAAAACGAACCGACCTGAAATGAGATTTTTCAATTTACCCAATTTTTTGAAAGATGATGATGATTAGTCACACATAATTTTTTTGTATTTTTGTTCTCGATGTCATTTTTACAATGTTTTGAATCTCAAACAAAAATTGATGATATGAAAAATGAGTGAAATAAACCTGAATTTAATTTGCAGTGAATTCAACAAATGTGTGCTCAATTTCACGGTCAAAAAAAACATGGAAAAGGTAGGGTATTTTTACAATTAATCGGCTCATCTCTTGTCTTTTATTTTTTCTGGAGGAAGACGTCATGATGTTAAATTACATCCTGCGGGGCTAACAACAACACGCCATCATCATCAGAATAACGAAGCATGACAAAAGTTTTACCTCAAGCCGTCCGTCTGTTTATTCACGATTATGCCTGCACTTTTTATGGCATTTCTTTTAAATAATTGCAGACTGTTTCACGACTAAGAAGTAACTTTTATTATTCAAAAGAACATTACGTGAGATAGCATGGGGCAAGATTGGACAAAATCCAGCAAATTTTTTTAAAATTCAGAAGGTGATGCTCGTCTTTTATGTCTACCATCGCCAAAAAAGCCGTCACTACTGAAAGCCGTCGACAATTAGATAGTTTTAGAACCTTAATTTTTTCAGGTTACCCAATCCTTTGTTTGTGGTCACGCAAGAATGCTCCATCGTATGCTGAAAGGCTGTATGTCTCTACCCTTCATTTCATTGCGAATTGCTTCAACAACAAACGCATTTTAAGAGTGCGGGTGGGTGGCACTGGTTCTCACCTTCGTCGTGAATAAATACAGTCATTACCCACAATTATTAAGACTTAAACTTGGGGTAATTTACAGAAAAGTACTCAAATTTGTGTTGGAATATTTTTTAATCACAATTAAATGCCTCTTTCTTCACGTTGCTTTGGTTTGAGACGGACGGTAATTAATTACACACCACAATTATGTTTTACTTATCATCAGATCATCACGTCTCATTTTTCACGAGTTTCATTTCTTCCTCCTTCTCTTTTGTACATTTTAACCCTCCTCCTTCCTTCCGGTGGGAAGCTTTGAGTTTACATGGTGGTGGTGAGAACGAGAATATATATATAAAATGCGTATAATATTATAGCATCCCAAGGACCATGAAAAAGTGTTAAAAAATTGTCAGCACAAAAGGACCAGAAATCAACTTACTTTCATTTTGCATTTATCGGCGTTGAACTTAAGCATAACTTTCACACTCTCTTTTATACGAATGATTGAAGACAAGCACATTTAGAGAGAGCCTTTCAATATCAATCCGTCATAACTTAACAAGGCAGTTTTGACTAGTGACACATGCACAAAACAAAACACCGCCATTCTTTTGTTTTCTTCATACATTATAAAAGAAGAGGCATAGAAGAAGAAAAACAAAAAAACAAAAAAAGCCTTCAAACATTTCATTCATTCGTAGACTCTCGACTCATCAGTTCTTCTTCCTTGTCAAATCATAAGACAATTAGTACTTTACGGACTTGACTTCTCTTCCTTCCTACCTTTCCTTTTCTTGACATGGCAGGCCGAGGACACAAAAGGGACAAAATGGAATGACAATAAAAGTCAAAAGTCATCTTCTCATCCCTAGAAAGTGTCACGACGATTATGACCCTTCAGTCACACAACACAATTGAAGGGTGGTGGAAGTGAAGGATGACCAAAATGTCAATCAAATCAAAAATGTCAAAAAGAAAGAGCAAAATCCCTTTGGAATTGTAGTAAGGAAAGGAGTTCCGAGCTTCCTTTGGTATTTGCTTGGTGCTTTCAACTTTTAAAAAGTTGACTATATTTCAAGCCAAAATATTATTTCAGAGGTATTTATTAATTGACAGCTGCATTAATTGGCACTTTGCTTGTGCTTGAAGAGAAAGTTTCATATTTTTCAAGCTTTCATGTTTGTTTAGTCCATTTTACAGTCGACAAGTCGAAGATGTATAAAAAAAATTACTTATTTTATTCTTCTGCTTCTTTCCTTTTACCTTTGGAGTTGTAGTTTTCTATTGTATCATTCGTGGGCACATTCATAGAATTGAATTGAAATCAAGAATGGCGTGTAATAATTGTTCCTAATTAAGGATGAGCAATGAGACTGCAAAAATGTTTCTATAATAATAATAGCAGCATCCTATGGAAAGAGGAAGAAGGCGACACCAGTTTTTTAGACAGAGTCGTTTCTTCTTCTTCTTGTCGCCATAATAATAATGTAATAATTTTGTTGATTTTATGTCGTGATGCGTATTGTCGTGGTTCCAAAGTTCTTTACTTTGCAAATTAAAATTAAGCATTTTTTTTTAAATTTAAAATGGTGTTTTGATACGCTTTAATCACCAGCATGTTATCTGGAATGCACAGTAATACAACTCTGAAAATTCTTCTTCGTCGTTTTACATATGCTAAAAACTTCTCCAATTGTATTTTCCTCCGGATTCTACTTTGTAGTCTAAAACCTAAGTAAGTTGCTACAGCAAAGCATAGATTTGCCTTTGATATTTGATTGAATTGAAACGGAATTGATGCTGATGGGGTGGCCAGTAAGAAATGAGAGTAAAAAGAAGAAACTATCTATATGTCTAATCATAAGAACATGTTGTAAAGAAGAAAGGGATCTAGTGCATGTTTTCAAAGAGAAGCCGCGCTGTTTGCTTTGGGAAGAGAGGCGCCTTTAAACAATACACATTAATTATCTTTTGATATCAAAAACCCATCTCAATCTCACCAACCACCGACACCACGAACCACCCAACCACCAGAGCAAACCTTCTTCTTGTTTTCCTTCCCACGTTCGTTATTTTTCGTCTTGTTCTTCATACTTTCTTTATAACAAGAATAAGAGGTTGAGGAAGGATGGAATACGAAATAGAGTATGCAATAATGTAGCTTGGATATGTGGCTAATAATCAGAGCAAAACTTTAAAAAAAGCTTAAGAGAGGAGGGACAGAACTGAGCTTTAAATAAGTTTCTTAAACCCTTCAATTTTGGCATTAAAGTTTTTATAGGTATTATTGCAAATTATATAACAGCACATTTCTATGCCATTCAATCATCTCTCAACTCACTACCTGTACTCCTGTGTGAGTGAATAAAGCATGAGTTAAGTCAAGTAATTAAACAAATGCAAATTTTTCGAGCCTTGAAGAAAAAAGGCTAAGTCAATTTGGACTTGATTAACGAATAATGACTTACAGCATATACGAAAAGACACCAAGGGAATGGACCACCTAACTGAAATCTGTCCACGAAACTGAAATTTAATTTCAAAGGCAACACTTAAAATCTTAAAGGCGTATGACCGACTCAACTTTATTTACTTTCCCTTCACCCTTAAATGATGATCAAACTCTTTAACACAGTGCCACCTTCTCTCTAGCTTCATCACGACAAGCGTCTGCCTAATCCTCCGTAAGCTTCAATGATTCAGACAAAACAAAAGAAGACAGCCCTTCATCCGTTTGTGTTTGTCTTGGTGAAATTGAAATCGTGAGGGTGAATATGTAACAAAAGGAGGGATAATTACGCCTGACTGACTTTCTCCCATGCTTTCACCCTCTCCTTCTTCAAGACGAAGAGTGGGTTCATAGCACAATGCCCGGGATAAAACATGCACACATGTATGAAGCCGTCTGTTTCTGTTTTCCTCATAGTTTTCGAGTTTACTTCGGTTTTGGGTGGTTCGGTGGGGTTGGTTTGAAGGGAGTGAGTGACGGAGGCAGATGGGCACATTAAAAGTTATCACATTAATCTTTGGGCACAACTTGACAGACAGAGAATGACAGACATCTCCTCTCCTCGTCTTTCCTTTCACATTATCTGCAACTCCAATTAATCCCTCCTCTGTGCATGTACTCCACTTAGCAAGGTATACCTACTGAATTCAAGGTAAAGTAAAAATGTTTATGCGTATACGTACAAAACATCATGCAAATGAACTTCCCACATCTAATTCCATTTGAAAGTCTCTCAATAAATAATTACGACGCCGAGACGGCACAAAAACATGTGTCATCTTTTTTCAAGATAAGGAAAGCATTTCTTCAGCGGAACATGAAAATGAAACTTTAAAAATAAAACTTTATTTAACAAATTATTACGACGTCGAAAGAATGCATCAATGAATCAAAATCAACTCGCTTCTTTATCAATTTTTATGCTTTATTGCTTGACTCTCGAGTGTCTTCTCTTGAGTGAGGACCCTTTTAAGCCCTATTTTGATCCTTTCTGTCTTCTCTCGGCACACTCGCCCTTCATCTTCTCCCTCATCATTAATCATTATTTAAAGACTATCCTGCAACTTCTCACCCTTTCTTTGACCATCACGAGTAAAGCCATGGTCCTCATGATCCACGATGATCATCATGAGGAACAAGGAGAGAGAGAGAGAAGAGAAAGGGTAAAGTGAAGGAAAACAAAGCCTACAAAATCTGGATGGCTAAAATCTATCTTAGCAGTGCAGTGGCCATGCCATGACGTGACTCTGAGGAACTTCCGGCTTCTTTATTTAACTTAAAATAAGGCTAAAGTCCGGCTGTGGGGAAAGTTGAGCAAAGGTTCGCCCTTCTTTCCCAAAGAGTCTCCACACATCAACAGAGGAACGGACGGACCTGGTCGATGTATAGCTCAGAGATCGATTGTCATTATTTTTTATTTTGAGCAAGGATTGAATATTACTTTGCTTTACCTCGTCTTCTGCGAATAAATAACCCACCAAAGCACAAGAATAATACCAAAGGAGGGGGTCTGTGGCCTGCAGGCCTCAGAAAGAGAAGGAGAGGAGGGTGCATTTGTGTCACTGGATTATTCCACGAAAACTGATTAATGGATTCTTGTCTTCTGTATTCTTGCATTGCATATGCCTCTCACTTCACTTCAGTCAGTGTCCTAGAGTCATGGGGACAACTGAGGGAGAGCTTAGCTTACAAAGAAAGAAAGGCGAAGGAGAGAAAAGCAAAAGTCGAAAAGAGCATTCACAAAGTGTCAATCTCCAAACCCTCTCTCGAGTCCCAAACCCAAATCCGCACCAAATATTACCAATCATCTCTACACAATTTCAATGCATTTATTTACTATTTTAGCTATTTAAAAAATAAATACCTCAAGAAAAAAACCACGGCGTCATATCTTACCTCTGTAAAATAATAAAAAAGCTACAACTTTCTCTTCCTCCTCTTCATTTCTTCGTCTTCTTTACCGTCTTTCTTGGTGGTCGGGTGGACAGATGAAGGAAGGATGCTGGACGTGCGTAATCCATAATGCAACCTTGTTTTATGCTTGTTAACTCAAGTCCAAATACCCAATGCACGAATTTCGCAGCAGGACTTCTCCTTTCTTTCTTGACCGCAGGAAAATTCAATTTTTGTTTAGTGCTTTTATGAAGCCCCGACCTTTTCCCTGGTCATTAATTTATTTAACGAATGGAGAAGAAGGAAATGAAATTTTATTCTGCTTTGTATTCGAGATGCTTTTTTGTATTGATTTAATCAAATCAGATCAAACCACATCCCATCGTCTCTTTGGTCAGTCAAGTCACCATAAATGCAAATAAAATTCCTTCAACCTGAGAGATTTGAATGCATAACATTGTTAAAACATGAGTCTCTCTGAAAATCAACCGATGCTATGGAATCATTTTCATCCTGTGTATATCTTTTGCAGTTTGACTGCATTTTTTGCTCTCAGAATCATCTTTGAAATGAAGCTGCTTTAAAAGAGAAGGAAGGAAGGTTGAGTCTAATCCAAATTCAATACACTTTGATTCCAAACCCTTTCTTCTTTTTTCAATTCTGCAAATCAAATCGGTTCGAATAGAGACGCAAATGCAGATTGTCAGCGTCATATGAAATACAGCGAGTGAAAAGAAAAGTAGATGCATAAAAGAGAAAACTGTCACATCACATTTTGTAATAATGATACCCAGGATAATTTCTCGTATTCAAATCAAAATTGACAAGCCCC
>JAQGCL010000350.1:0-15588 GCA_034699605.1 Isotomiella paraminor | reverse complement strand
AGTGAAGTAGTGTCTTATCAGCCGGTATGCAAAGTAAGATGGAAGACGCAATGAAGATGAAAACGTGCTGACATGACGCATGGACGACAAAATGAAAAGGCATGATATACCTAATTATTTTAATATGTCCCCGTAACGTTTTTCAGTCAGATTGTTGGTGTCCTGGCATTTATGAATGAAATTATCGTGCTTAATTGTTCACAAAAAGGCAGTTTATGCCATCATAAGAATAAAACGAGCAGTGTAGAGTTGGAATGACACAAACCACATGCAAACCACGTGACAACAAAAATGTCTCTTTGATACTGGACGAACAAGGAAGGTCCGATACATGGTTTTCCAGTATCAAACACACGATTGCATTTCAGGTTGTGTGTATGAGGTAACCTGCCATAATGCGTTTTTGTCCTGGGCATATGATATTTGATGGGTCAATTAACTTTCTCGCTGCAATTCCGTCATGTAAAACAGTGTAATTTACAACTTAGCTTTTAGCTACATTTTTGACAGACTCGCTGTGGTGTCATAGTTCGGATTATTCTTTGGTCTCGACAGGATTTATGGCTGCTAAACAATTGACTTGGACAAATTTTAAATGTATCCATTCAAAATTTTCCAGTTGGTGCCACTCCGCAGGGATTCGTGAACACAAGCCCCAATTAACCCTTCAGAAGTCATCATCAACACCCTCCACAAACGCCATCGTCTGACTTCAGATTCAAATGTGAGTAACAGGTTACTCACTTAATTTTTGCACACAGCATCCTATTGAGCTGGTAATGTTGACCTCCGGACCCCTCACAATGTTATGTGCCGTAGGGGATTTTTTAAATTTTTTCTCCTGTCGGCTCTTTAACGGCCCGTTGGAAAGAAATGTATATGTGAACCTTCATCCGACAACTTTACAAAGTTTGGTGAGGAATATCCAAAATCACCCTGAAATGTGCCCTTGGTAGATGCAAATTCCAATTCGTTATGATTTTTCTTATATCAAGAAACATTGCCAGAACTTTGGAAACAAAATTTAGATTGAAGATTGAGTGGACTGCTTACAGAGAAAAAATCAAAAAGAAAGTCCTCTTCGGGAATTACAAAGATTATTATTAATTTCCTGCACACTTCATAAAAACCCTTAACTTAAACCCCATGGGTTTCTCCAACATCGCATTGCTCGCGGCTATCCCCTCATTGAAGCCCCATGTGGCCCTAATTTTGCTGGGGTTATTGGCCATTGGTAATCAAAGTTAAAGCTACAAATTCTTGTATTCTGGTTTTCGATTGTTCCGATTGGATTTGCGTGTTATATAAATTACAAAACAAAGCAAACTTACTTTCACTGGTAACACGACAAATGTTAAGTTGCATAAAGGAAAGAATTGCTGGTGGGCTAAAAACGTTTCTTGCGCCAATCAGAGATAGGGGTAGGTATCATCGTTCTGATGCCAAGAAACCCTAAAATATTTATTAGAACGAATCGATTAGGGCGGTTTGGGAGAGCAGGACCGGCGGTTTTTATAACATTAAACGAAGACAACGCTTTTTCGCTAAAGTGCCTTACATTTTCACAGTTGGGATATGTACCTTCATTCACGCCAATTTTTAGTGCGATTTTAGAACCGCATATCCTTTCCAAAATGAGAAATTGCATACAAACTGATAGTAAAGCTTTTTCCCAAACCAGATCTGCGATAGTGGAAAACGTTTTTGACAGCAATGCGGATGTGCTTTGATAGTGATGTGATACAGCTGACTTCAAATTTTGATATTGATGATATGCCAATAATTTAATTCAAACGCTACACAAAATCAACTGAATCAAAATCCATTTTGCATCAGTCTCAAACTCAGTCTAGTCTTGAGTCTTCTTTTTGAGATTAGCATCCAAAAATTTTTACGTAATAAGTACGCATTCAGAATGAAATGGCGTTGCAAACCATTTTCCTTTCAAACGGTAGGAACAATACTCTTCACAATTATTTTCCACAATAGTCAATCGTGTTTAAGCTTTTCATAATTAAACTCATTCCACAGCTAGGCATGAGTATGATGATGAAATGAAACCATCCAGCAATTTTTTAGACAATCTAGAATGTTGGTTTTCACTCAAATCGGCAATACATGATTCCTGTAGTTTTTAGAAATCAGAGAGAACTAACTAATGGGAAAAACAATTTGTCGGCCCCGAGACACTATTTATCCATCATGACCCCATCCGAAATTGATTACACGGATATGATAGATACTCATCACAATAATTATGTCTTGCATCAATGTGTGTGTTAGCTTCTCCTGTTTTCTGATGATTTTTGGAATGAATGACGTACGTGTCATTGGGATGAATGACGCAAGTTTTATTGCATTCGTTTCGACGGATGGCAAAAAGTGATGATGATGGAAAACTGATGCCAGAAATTTTATAAAAGGCACAAAATGTCAATTACAATCCGTTGAGGCCTGAGTTTGACATATTTTTGTTCCACAAAGAGAAAGTAACGTAGTTTTGAAACCATAGGGCATGAAGTTTGACGAGATGCGTGCGGGGCAAGCTGAGACTGACAAGGGAGCATTGGAACATGTCCGAGAGCGATTCCCAACAATTTAATATATGTTCTAAGGCTTTGTAATCTCTCTCACGTTCTGTTTCGCTCTAAAGCTTGACTCAACCAAGTCATGTCACAAAAATTCCAGAATTCAACATAGCGAGGTATTGACGAAAACCCCGAATTTCTCATTGCACTGTATTAGGAAAAATTACTTTTCCTTGCTGGGGGCAATATAGGGAAAATCCACTTTGGAAACTCAAACAATCCATCACCTGGTCCCTTAAGGGCCCCATTCAGATAAACCAAGGGTGTCCTGGGGACCTTGCCATCATGCCCTACAACATATATTAAATCAAAGAAAATCGCTTTCGGTCACGCTCCAATGTTCCTTTGTTAGTACCCACGAACTGTCTGATTATTTTTTTAAGTAATGCAATTGCTGCGCAACATTGCTTATTGTTTTACATAGAGAAGCATACGTCACTCCATTTTGCATAACAATTTTCTCTTACATAAAACACTAATGGGCAATTGTAATGTCCCTCTATCCCTTTTACGCCACGTTCCTTTTTTTGTTTCCAGTGACATCTGTGAAAGTTTGCAGTCCGAAGAAATGTAAGCCTCAACTTTGATTCTAAAGACTTAATTCCATTGTGTATTCGGTGCAATTTAAGCTATCGTCATTCTTTCTGACTAGGTGGAAACCAAAGTTACTCCTACGGGGCATGTCGGTCTTTTTGGTGATTCAGATGTCGTTGTCGCAGTACGACGATAGTTATGGGTACGAGGATTCGTTTGAAGAGCCCGAGCCCTCCGAAGATGCCAAGAAAAAGATGGATGGTAAGTAGGGGCAATATGAAACTTGTATAAACATAAAAATTAACAAATTTGTCTTTTTTTGCAGAGGCCTTTGAAAAGGTGGCGGGGAAAACCCCATTCTTCTCAAGCGAGGAAACAACCTGCCCTGACTACCCTGGAGCTGTGAAGCCCTGCCTCGAGTGCCCCCTGAACCTATATGTTCTCCTTGAATGGTTCAATGAGAACGATCCCTCTCAGCTACGGGCACTGGACACGGCTACATCAATTCTCACCCGATACTACAAAAACCCCCTGACCAAGATAGCCCTCATCGAGGTCGACCCTCGTGAGACCAGGAGAGAGCTTCAAGCGGAAGAAAGGAGGTGGACAGCAACAGGGGTGGACTATAAGAATAAGTTTAAGCACTCTTATGCGGCCAACTTGTCCTCCGCCTTTTTGATGGTGAGGAAACGTTACCTGGGGACTGTTGTCCCCGAACAGCCAGATGCTGCGATCCTAATCAGCGACGGACACGTGATAGATCACGAGGAAGCTGTGGTGGAGGCCGACCTGGCCCGTGAAGACAATGTGCAAATTTTCGGAATGGAATTAGGCCAGAAGACAAACCTTGCCCACCTGTTAAGGTACACCATGGACAAGCAAAGGACTTTCCCTCGAGGAGAAGGAACGGTTGCAGATGTAGGCAAACAAATAAAAACCATGGTCTGCCATACGTGTTGCAAGTACCGGGACCGGGAAGACAAATGCCCCTGCCCGGAGCACTTGACACTGCAGATTCTCGTGGAAAGCTCGGATGCAATGGGTGACGCGGCATTTCATGCCGTCAGGGACTTTCTCCGTTCATTCTTTCCGCTATTTTCAAAATCGAAAGTCGGCGTAGCTGTATACGGCAGCAAGGTACATGCAGTGATAGGACTCCAGGAAACGCCAACGGCAAACGAAGCGGATAGGCTCCTCCGGACTGCTCCCTATCTCAAAGGACGTGCTGACACGGCTCTCGCCCTAAGAACAATTGGGAAAATGAACAAGTGGACTACGATAGACACCGAATTCAAGCATTTACTGATCTTTACAAAGGGCGACTCATCTGATCCGGTCAAAACGATGGACGAAGCAAAGGAACTTCAAAACTCGAAAGTCGCCATATTTGTTGTTGGCGTGGGCAGCAATACTACCACTGAGCTGCGAAGACTGACAGTAGGCTGGACAGAGAGGTTAATGATGACGTCCCACTCCGCCCTTGAAAATGCGATTTGTCAGGTTCGGAATATGACTTGTGAACCGATTGACCTCCCATTACCGGTTCCATGTCCCATACCTATGGACGCCGTGTTTGCCCTCGACGCAGGACTCCCCATGGACACCCTCAATAAAGCAAAATGGGTCGTGCGACAAGTGATGCTGTACTTCTTGCTAAAAACGCCGGCCCCAGTGCCACAGCGTACTTCGATTTTAGCATATGCAAAAGCTGTGACAGTAATCAAGCTCCTGTCTGACCGGTACTCGGTTCTCAAGGCTGATCGCCTACTTCGAAACTCGGCCATTCCTCATGACGATCTTGTGGATACACCAACCATTTTATACAAAATTAGAAAGTGGTTTATGTATCCCAAAGTGCGAGGGTCACTTCAAACAATCGTTATACTGACGAATGGACTGAATCAGAATGTACAGAACATTAAAATTGAAGCGGACTTGGCCAGGGCGAATGGTTTGAGGACGGTGGTCGTGGCAGTGGGGGAGGACATGGATGAGGAAGTCCTTATGGCAATTGCAGGCAGCAATGCAAGGATCCTACGATACAATCATTGTAACCCAGACGGGGATGAAGCGGACAAAGATTGTGCCTTCCAATTGCACCGACTAATTTGCGTCAGCAAATGCCCTGAGGGAATTTGTGAAGGGCATGGGACCTGCCCCGCATAGGTATTCAAAGTCCACTTAACATAAAACAAAGAATTGAATGCTAATCTTTCAGATTGCCAGTTTCGCCCAAAACATTTCCGCCAAGGAACAATGAATGTCTACTGTTAATCACTAAGTTAATTAGGCTTAATAAATCTAAAAATACCACATCTTTGGTTTACATCGGTTCATTATTCAAACGTTACGTACCCTGGTAAGCACATAACATCAAAGATGACTTGAACAATACGAAAATGGTTATGAATATATTGCTAAATTGGAAGCAAGGGGAAGAAATATTTTAAGTGGGATGACGGAGACAGTTACTGAGACAGATTCGCTGAATTTGTTGCTAAGTCTAAATTAGACATCTACTTATGTTAATAAGTCATGCATAATTGGATATAGGCGAGCCGTTGGCAGCCGCTGCCCTGGAACTTATAACGTTTTTAATCAAACTTTACAAAAATTGGTCAACTTCGGTGACTCCTAATATTTGTAGTCCGTCTCAATTTTAATGTCGAAAAACAGACAACGAAATTTTATGACAGATTACAATTCCAATTAAGCACGCAAATGTGTTCTTAGTTAACGCTATTTGCAATGCTTTTTGACCAACATGAACAACCATGATCCGCCTAGTGGATCAAGATTCCTTAATTGATTAAGGACTTTTATATATATCCGGTTGGCAACCGGAATCAAATAAAAACTCAGTATCAGTATATCAATGTAATGTATACACGTATGTTGGTTGTAGTAGCATGTTTCCGTGGTCACGGCTTCACTTTCTGGTCTTGGTGTTTGTCGTAGTCCTGGCTGTGAGGGTGGAAAGCTGTTGCAAGGAGGCACGCCGGAAAGGGAAGGGTACGAGTACAGATGATGGAAACGGCACAAAAACCGGAAATGGGACAGATGACACAAGGAAACCGGACGGACCTGTAAAAAGGACTGGTGTGAAGTGTTTTTTGCAGCAACCTAGCAGATATTCCTGGAGCGACGGTAATCACTATTTCTGGAATCGCGTTTTTTGATTTACACGGCAACTTTTTACATGCGGTTCTGCAATTTTTCAACCAAAATGTCTGAAGTTTCAGTTTAAGCTAGTCCAACAAGTAAAACGTTCCCAAAGGGACTGCAGGATACAGAGCTAGAAAAAATTTCAGATATATAACGGCACATGACAATGTACCTCATGATTGAAATGTCAAATGTCCCCCGCCAAAATGCTGATTTGCGAAATTTCCAAATTAATTGACCAAAGTATTGATGGAAAGTTTTGTATCACGAAAGAATGGAGATTTTCAGTTTCTGCAGGGAGGTTTTATTGAACTTTGCCGTGGCTTAAACCGCCCTCCTTCTTACAGCCCCTTAGAGGATCAGTGGACAAGAAATACATACACCACAATTACTTTCATCTCCATCGTTTTGGGATAGAAATTCAAGATGTTCTCACTTTAGATCTATTGCATTACGTATGAAAGAGCGATAATGATAATATGCGTATAGCTTTTTGAAACTTTTTGAAACGCGAATATTTCCAGAAATATGTGACTTTGCACTGGAGTCGTTAAACAGCTTCCGAAGGCTTCACCGGGACACTCCAGAAGTTGTCCTCAACGAGACAGTAAGTTTAATCCTATTGTAATTGGGATGGATATTATATATAAAAATTAGTTCTATTTTTGTGATTTATACGACAAATTTAGGGTAGATCTAATCACAAATAGAATTACTGTAACCGTTGGCAAATTAAGTGTCGTTCTTAAAAGTATTCACCCTTTCAAGCCTTACGCAATTCAGGTTTTACGTCAATTCAAGGAGGATAAATGCAAACCAGGAAAGGGATTTTTGATTATTAAACCAAAGAGTTAACAATTGTGTTTATCGTATAGTTTTGCTGGTACAGCAAGGTCGACAATTGTTTTTACTAATCTACAACAATGTTTCCATTAGCTCAACCAACAGGCTCAGATATGGGCAACCAAAATATCCGGAAAATCTCCTCAGCATGACCCTGGGAACCCCCAAGCCGGCGAGACCGTTTGTGGCAACGTCATAGAAGCGGAGATGACGTCCGACCTTACAAATGTTGTCAAAGCCTTGATTGCTAAATGTTTTGGCCGAATGTACCACAAGGAGAAAGAAATTTTTGAAAGAAACCCGCGCCCCGCCGATGATAATTTCTGGGGACATTATGTTCAGTAAGAAACGATACACCGTATTTATAACTTTTGCACGACGCCTAGGCCCATAATCACTCCTCGCCGACCTTTGTATATCTTGCATATTTGTGTAATGGCCGTTTTGCCAAACGAAAGCTTTTGAATCTATAATAATCAAAAATCAAATCAATTTCAGTGAGGTGTCGGGAACCGTTTGAATAAGAGGGGGGTCAACGGA
Source organism: Isotomiella paraminor (assembly GCA_034699605.1). Taxonomy (NCBI): domain Eukaryota; kingdom Metazoa; phylum Arthropoda; class Collembola; order Entomobryomorpha; family Isotomidae; genus Isotomiella; species Isotomiella paraminor. Next base: position 7,918 of record JAQGCL010000350.1, on the reverse strand, counting down.
GGAAAAGTCATGACTCAGATCCAATGTACATAAAAGGCTACTACTTTGGGCCTGCAAAATTTCATTTTTGGCGTACTTCGTTTGGCGTAATAGTTCAACAAATATTAGCAACAACACTTTTATAGTGTTGACCAAATAGATTCCCGTTAGGTGGAGCGAATAGTGATCTGTACCACTAAAAGTAGTGTGTGCTTTTATACTTGAAAACGTAGTTAGTAAAAAACGTTAGTAAACGTAGTTAGTAAAAAAAGCTTAGTTAACTGTTGATGCTGATTAATAAATTATACAGCACTTGCAATTCGTTTGGGTATGATCGTACGAGAATCTACAAATCGGTTTAAAACGTTTCCAAATTTATTATCTCTGGCAATACCACATTTGCTGCCGATTTTGGAGTTTCCAAAATATTATTTCTCGACTGGTATACCTATATACGACAATTTAACGTTATGGCAGGTTCGAGGAATGGCAATTTACCTGAAATTGATTGTCATCTTTGAAATTGTGTATCATTCTGACCCTTTAAGGAACTCTGGTAATGAAACGACTACGCGGTACCTCATCCTTCTAATGGCTCACCCCATTAAAGCTTCGGAAACAATAGAATCCGCAGGAAATATTTCATTGCTAGCAGTAAAAAAATACAAATACGAGTACAATTTGATTTCCTACGATCGATCCTTTTTAGTTGTGTATCGGGAAACATTTTCATTTGTATTATTGGAAGATTTCAAATGTTTCAAGCACCTTTGTAAAAATTAATATGGAAAACATGTATTTACTTTTCTGCAGGATGGTATGGAGATCAACCGTTGAGGTCGGCGTTGGAGTGTCAGTCGGTTATACTGATACAGGAGCGTGGGTTCTAAACCTTGTGAATCGATACGTCCCAAGTTATGCTATTGGAAGAGACGAAATAGCAAAGAACGTCATGCCCACAAAATAGAGGAGGATTTGTAAAGCTTTTGTGCAATGACCAATAGGGTTCAATTACTATTTACTAATGACAACTGAAGAATAAAAATGATACGATTTGTCCTTAGGAAATACCAAATCTTCACATCGGAGAATTTTCGCGTCTTTCGGAACAATTCCTGCTCGAACCTTCGTCGGGAAGTGGCAGTATATTATGTAGCATTTAATTGTATATTCCACATGATATTCGTTCGTAATAAACCTATATACATCTTGACTTCTGTTAAGTATAGTCAAGTTTGAGGTACCCGTTCAAACGCCAACTCCATTGCGAACAAGCAAAATAAAGCTTAGCTGCCAATGCACTGCATCTCGCGTCTTGCAACGCCGAATGTATGTTAATGCGTTTAACGTCATAAAAGGGGGAATATTTTGTTTAAATTGCCATACCGGGGTTTGAATTTTATGCAAATGTCAGTGGTGTAAATTTATTATTATGTGATTCTGGCTTACAGCCAATCACAGCCAGCTCTGAATAGAACATATACACATCTCTATGAGGTGTTCTTGTTACTCGTTTTGCAAACATCATTAAAGAAGCTTCTCTCTCTCTGTCTGTACACAAATATAATTTGTGTAGTTACAAATATAATAGTTACTCTGATTCCTGCTAGCCACTTGTGAACGTTGTTGGGTGTGCCTTGTTAGCTATCTACAATGACTTATCGGTTCATATCAATGCTTCCAGCTGATCCAGTGACCGACGTTTGACGTTGACGTTTGACGTTGACCGACCGACGTCCGTTTTCCGTCACATCGTCCACCTTTATACACCCATTCTTTTGACAGTTTGACAGCAGAAGGTCACTGATTTATTTATGTGTAGTACACCTCAAACAACTTGGAAAACCGTCAGTGTAACACACGCAATGGTAACAATTTGTTCTCTTTGGACATTTCCGATTGCAACGAAGCGGTTGAGTTGGGAAGGAGGCATTATCAGCATCACATTGCCCCTACCGGCATAACTAAAACTTCTTCCTACGATCTTCTCTCTTTGTCTTACTCCTGTTGCTGAAAGAACCTCTTTCTCGTTGGTCACAGAATTCCATTCCTTCTGGAGAAAGCTTCATACTTTTTATTATATATTATTACCAGTAGAGGAGTACACGAAATCTTACAAGTCAGAGGCAAGTGGTCCGTCACGTGCAACGGATCAGCCGGAACAGTCGCAAAGCGGAATATTTGCGTGGGTTTTAGAAACCTGTCCTGCAGATCATTGGCCACATTCTTCGTTGCATCCGACGGAGCAAAGATGTGTCATGCCCTTGTCTTTCTCAAGTATCAACTCTTCCCTGGATCATGTACATCTCTTGGTAGAAGGTGAAATCTCATCTCACCTTCGATTCGAATCTCACCACCTGGTGGAAGACGACCATTTGTCCATGCGATACGACCTCAAAATCTTCCTGGCGCACCCACTTCGCATCTCACGAACCATAAAAAATTGAAAAGGTATGAGATACCTAATAATTCATTATCTGTTCCCACCCAACTGAAATCAGTAACCTTTCGATCACCATCGTATAAAAACCGTCCTTCAAAATGCAGCTTTTGGTGCTCTCTGCTAACTAAGAAACTAATATCATGGTATATCGTATTATTATTCTATTCTTGCTTTAGCAAATCACAATATAAGAATTAGATGCATGTCTCGTTCTGGCGGTTGCAACCAAATTCTTCCCATCAAGCGTTGACCATTTGTATACTTACAAGTAGTCGTGAACGTTTTAATTTTAAGGTTCTTATTGTTACTCATTTATATAGGTATAAAAGTGTGATGAGAAGAGAATAAGACAAAAATACGACAACACTACTAGTTCCATAAGAAAGAAACACGACAAAGAACGACAACGTGCTTTTAGCATTTACACAACTTTACGACAACAAACGACACCGTACTTTTAGATACATTTGTGAAGAAGGGAACCTTCAGTCACCCTTCCAGTGTACTTTGAATGTACATTGCTCCCATGGAAAATGTTACGTGTAAAAAAGTAGATGATTCAATACAATGTGTACTTATGTAAGAATAAGGGGTATATCCTCCAGATTGAGGGAGGAGTGATAAACGAGCGTCCCTATTTAAAGACGAGCCTTCCCAAAGACTCGTCAGACTGTTGGCGTCTTCTCTGACACAACAATCTTCCAAGTCTCCAGTTGCTTGCGTCTCGGACCTCAACTGCCCTTCACTGCTTGCGTCGCAAGACCTCAGTGAACCAATAACTTTTCTGCTCGTGGGGTAATTTAAGATCATTTTTGTGTAATCAATTAGCAATAGTTCCGATCAAATAAAATACAGTAGTGTCAATTACTCATGTAAAGGAGAAAGTTCTATCGTCGTTCATTCACAAAGAAAATTCTCCAAAACTCACAGCATTTTCAGGAAGTAATACTTATTATCGTCGACCGACAGCATTAATGAATAAACCACCTGCGTCTATTTGTAGCTTATCATCCTGACAGTGTCCCCAAGCCTGTATTGAGGGATCTGCCAATTGGTTCGTATTCTTTATCATTTGTTTCGTACAGTCCAAACCAGTTAGTAGAAGGAATCGTCGACCTTCCCCAAGCCACAACTCAGAACTCAATTACGCTATCTTTATCATGACGGCAATTAGTATTTACCACATCTCCAATTTTGATAGAGGAACAAAACTTATTGATGTTGTCGCCAAGTAGATTTTAACTCTGCCAGTACGCTTCCACTCATGAAAGATACACGCCGTCATTAAAAAAACGAATGCTTCAATCTTTTCGTCATCCTGCGTTTTGGGAGGCTCATCTATCTGCAGTCATACTGGATTACCCTGGAGCAACGAATGCGTCGATCCACCCTCTGACCCAAATGTGATGTTCCGAGACCGGGATGTTCAACTTGTCCCTTCCCCCTTTACTGGCAGTGTTTGACGGAACGCGAATCCAGCCAGTACTCCAAAAATATTACTTCAATGCCTTCTCGCTTTGCAAGAAATATAGGATTTCTTTATTCCCTGCCACGATGGAAGCAATGTCTCAGTCCGAATGATTGGTCTGATGCTTGCATGGAACTTGGATATTCAAGTCCCTCAGCTGGACGCTCATGCTGGGAAGGTGTGGGGATCAGGAAAGCCGAGCTAAGGTTCTCTCAACTGAAAGAATGCACTGATTTCTTGTAACCCTTCTTTTCCTGTCCCTCAGTCATGATGATGGGGTACTAGGATACTCAGGTCTTTGGATGTCCAACCAGGACGACGACATCGATGGGATGTGGGAAATGCCAGGAGAATGTCGTTCTGTAGCAGCAGCGACCAGGGTTACAGGCGCCTTTGGATTTGACTCGACAAAACAAGATCGCATGGGCCTTTTCCGCCTTGACATGTACTGCAACGGGGACCTTGGGTTGGGAAAAGGGATCACATCAGGGAACGGTGAGCTGGAAAGATTGATGGCAAAAAAACGTTGTTTGATTTATTTATTTTCCAGGCGAAGGGACCCCTGAGCCTAATGGAGACTTTGACCTGGCCTGCCCCATAGGAGACAGCAATATTCAGAAACACATCTACGCGGTAAGGGTTCGGGTGGACCGTTACGGGGACGACCAGGACGTTCGGGGGATCAACGGAATACAAATCTACTGCAAGGACAAAACTCAGAAAAGGATAGATGCAAAGGCAGGGGCCCACGACGGCGAAGCTGTGGAATCCCTCACCAGACCAGAACGAGGACGCTGGAGCCGCCCAGTCCAGTGCGGAGATGACCACTCCGTCTGTGGGTTCCAAACTCTCGTTCAGGGCGCTTAAGGGACTGGAGATGTCATTGGGATTAACTCCATTCGACTCCGCGGTAGTCGCCGCGAACAACAGTGCTGCGGGGCAAGTTGAGACGACGGAGGCAAAAGTGGCGAATGAAATTGTAGATCTGGAAAATTAAGTGCAGGGAATTGTGGAAAGAAATTAATTGCTAACTATTCAAGAATTACAAATAAGAAAATTAATTAGAATTAAATAATTTGTTTTTGACCTAAACGATTTCCATGTTATAAAAATTGTTTGTATACATCAAATTATTTCGCATTGTAAGCCATAGCAACATGAAATTCTGACTTGTTTTGTGTCTTAAGAATATGTGGATAGCCTTGGAGATTTAATGTCCCTTTGTTCTCTACCGTTCTCCGTTGTATACCTCCCTCAGTCCTGCATTCCCCATTTGTAGAAATGTTGTCGTCAACGACTGCATATTTTGTTCTCTTTGTCGCTTTCTTGTGCGACTTGACCTCAGGTCAAGACGTCGTATATCTCACTTACGATAGTACGGAAGATGACGGGGCTTGGGGTCATTCTGGGGAATGCCCGGACGGAACGTCCGTCTACGCTGTGAAGGCTGCCTTCGGATTCGACGATGCCGATGACACGGATAATGTAGGACTCTTTCGACTGGAGATGGAGTGTCAGGATGCTGTCTGTGGTGTAGGAGCCAAGAAGAAAATCCAGGCATTTCCAAGCGGTAAGTTGGAAAAAGTACACACTTGTCTTGATTAAATATCGTAATGCCCTGCAACAAAAGGAACGAGCGTCAAGCAAACAGCGGAGGACCAATTAGTCTGTGGGGATAATGGGGTGTTCGTTTATGGGATTCAGTTAAGGGTCCACGCGTACGGGGCAACTGAGAATACAAAGGCAACTGACGGGATCAAGATCTTCTGTCGGAAATTGAGCGACGGAACAACAGTTCCCGAAATGACATCCCAGGACAGAGCTGGAACACCGGGACTCTGGGGGCCGTTACTCGAGTGCCCTGAAGACGACCTCTTTGTTTGCGGTTACCAGACGATGGTCCAGCCGTATCAGGGTAAGGAGGGGGATGATACGGCCATCAACGAGGTGCGAATCAGGTGTTGTAAGTATGTGTAACTAACTGTTATTTCAAAATGGAAGATAAAAAATAAAGTACCTACATCTAGATTTTCTCAATTCAGCCATGTTTTTTGAATTTTCATTTGCAATTATGACATGTCTCCATCATTAAGTTACGTCCTCAGGATCCATTACAGAACTGGATTAGACAAACGTATAGGCATACGGTACACATTATTAGCTGCGGTGTGACGTGAACTGCCACTTACACAATACTGCATAAAATGTTTGGTATGACGTGGAGCCTTTTTTCTTATGAGCAAAATTAAAATTTACATAATGCTTTCGTCAGTGTCAGAGTCCCACAAGAACCAGTCCCTCGTGAACCAGACCCCCGGCCACCTCAAAAAGGAGTAACCCCACAAGGAGTCTTTCCCCATTTCTTCAACCGAGTGACTCGTCCCCTCCCTGCCCCAGACCCTGTCATAAGAACTCAAGGACCAGCCTCGCAACCACAAAGCCCAATGCCCCTCTTCTTCAACCGAACCCCTAGGACACAACAAAGCCAGGAGCAGTCTCAACTTGACCCTGCAATTATTGCGAGAAGTAACCGTCCTCCACCAAACCCACCACCATCAATAACCCCCAGAGAAGAATCCATGCCCCCCTTCATCATAAGGGAAGCAAGCAGTGGTGACAACAACAATCAACAGCAGCAACAACAGCAGCCGCCTGAAGCAGAACCGCCACTAATAATTTTAGAATAAATGCATGATAATTCAAAAGCTGATTCATTTCATTTTCACATTTCAAATTTTGACAGAATCTTCGTTTTATCTTCGTAACTTTAAAACGTAAAAGTGTATGAGTACGCACATGTATAATTTGTTAAATTTCAACCAAACTGCTTTCAATAAAATCTGATCTAAGAAGCCATTCTAAGATCTAAAGATGCACTTGCTATTGTCATATTGTCGGCTTCTCAAGCCAGCTAATAAGAAGAAGTTAGATGCTAAATGCAGATAAGATCTAGGACAGACTAGGATCTGGATGAGTATAAAAATTATGTTTTCCAATATTACTTTGCTGCAATGATTTTGTTGCGTATTTATTAGATTATCAAGGGTAAGTTCGGTGTCGTTAGCATGGGGACATTACGGTCTTATACATTTTCTGTGCAAAGGTAGAAGTAGGGGGTTGATCGCGGCTTTGACACTAAAGCTTGACGGGCTCGGGAAAGGGCAAGGCCTAGGAGATCCGACGTAGCAGATTCCCAGCCGTGAAAGGGCACTGCGTCACTAATGTTGCTTGCATCATTGTAGAACCAACTGTATGCTTCTCGTCCATTCAAGTTTCTACCAGACGTCCAGAGAAAGGCTATAGAACATACATTGCCAAAGTCAAAGCAAATCGTTTTTGTGAATTTGATAAAGTAAATAAAGTACCTTCGATGGAAGACGTCTTGTTGTATACCCACTCCACCTCCACGTTGTTTAAGAGATTGGCTAAATTGTAGCCGCTGTCCCTACAGCCTGTGTCAGCGACGGATTGTGTCGCCTAGTGATAAACATTAGATATAATTTACCTCTAGAATTTGGATTGCAAGATTACAGATTGGCATAAAATCTTGAGATTTTCAAGAATTGAACTATGAAAATACAGTATTGCCATTAATAGATTGAGAATTACTCACATTCGTTTTTTCCAAGTACCAATTCCGTCCACCAAAGTAACCTAACGGCGTAAGCGCTTGGACCTGCTGCTTGGTAGGTCCCAACCATCCATCTAAAAATGACAATAGTTTTCCACCAACATATAACACTGGAAACTGTGCGACTCACCGTTTCTCCCGTCTGTTGCAAGAGAGTTGCCTCCTGCAATTACCAGAAGAATTGAAAGTAATGTCAGTGTCAAAGACATGTTGATCAGCGTAATTTTGTACAATGTTGCTCTGCCTTTGCTCTCGTCGGTTGTAAGTGATGCAAATGTACAGCTCCGGCGTCCATTTATATACGGATGACTTGCGTCAGCGAACCGTTGTCTTGTCTTGATTCCATTGTTCTTTAAGTGTGTGAGATCATGCATGTTTTTCCTTGGATGTAAATGCA
>JAQGCL010000349.1:0-15592 GCA_034699605.1 Isotomiella paraminor | reverse complement strand
TGATGTGGAAGAGTCTAGCAATCATGGAAGCTTTGGATCACTTTCGATGGACAATGCCTGTCAATTATGTTGCAAGGAAAGGAATCCTTACCTTTGACGCAAATGGACGTAAACTGTGGTTCTGGTGGATTGTAAATTTCTTTGTAACACCGCGTTTGTTATCATTCCGGCTGTTACCGTGTTCCTCATGGCATTTCACGGATCAATAGAGTGGACGGTTCTGGACATTGTAGGCAACATATTTGCCATGAACTGTGGAATCTTTGGTTTTTCATTTACTCTTCTGCAACTGTATTGGGGGGACGACGTTAGGTTGCTAAAATGGGATGTGACGGTAGATACCTGACAAGTTAGGAGGAACAATGCGTAGATTTGTACGGTCTTCAGACGCAACAACTTTAAGAGCATCTTGTACGTTTCTACAAGGCCAGGATGTTCGTTTTGCTTTTCACTTTTTGACTCTTGGACATCAACACAGCTGGCGTCCTCCTCGCCTTTAAAGATCCAAACGATCGTAGTGGCCACAACGTAGACAATGGACCAGACAAACAGGAATTCTATTCTAAGACAGACAGAGATACTATGCCATGATCCGGGTCCTGAAGCGCTGCAGAGCGGAGGAATTTGTTGCAGAAATCAGCTGATTCCAACGCCGTGAACACCGTGAATCCAAGGAATACGCCCACTGTTGGGACCAATGCTGTTACAGGTGGCTGCGTGTCCAACATTTTCCCTTTTAAGAAAATTTAAAGACGTCATTTTATGTGTACTCTGAGAAAGAGATTCTTACGGCTTCAACATAGTCAATGCCCATCCATCCGTAGCTATGTCCTGCGTCGCAGCAAGGAAAGTGAGACAGAAAAATGCAGCTGTCAAGGCACTAATGTCTCTCCGTTCCAGCATGTCCTCTACCGTAAAGCTCATGATGAAGAATGTAAGCCCAATCGGTTTTTGCCAGGGACTAGCCAAGACTTCCTCCGTCCCATCCGCCTCCAAAAATGGGAGTCCACAAGGGGGGCCCATAGAAGCTTCATGCTGAAGGGGTATCCGGCCAGGGAAAACGTGGCTTGTTGAGCATAGTTCCCCTTGGTCTTTGCAGCAAGGATGAGTGGGATGGAAGCCATGACTCCCAAAGGTACACCCTCAGAAACAAATGACAATTTTACATTAAAATGGTCACGCACAAAATGTTGATTTCCTTCAATTACCTGAAGTACGTAGAGCCCATTCAGGATGAGGATTGATGAAATATCCGTCTTCCAGTTTGGTTTCAAAGTGTCTTCTGGAGTTGTTTTCAAATCCTGAACAGGATTAGAAGTTACCTTCCTCTCCTTCTTCACTTCCTTCATTTCCTCATTTGTGGTGTGGTCTGGAACATAACCCACGTTGTGTTCCCCCTCCATCACGCTCGCCGTCATTCTTTGCCGTGGTTGTAAAGTGAACTCAATAGCAGTCGTTTGCGTTTGACGAAGCGAAGGTCTATGGTGGTAGGAGAACTTTATGTTTTGCTGAATTGACAATATACAAAAATTGCAGCGAGGTTAACTCGTTGCACTGAAAGGGAATTATAAATAGTAAAAGCATGCAATTTAGAAGGATGTTAATATATCCACCTATGCTTACAATCCCTACAGAATGAATTGTGTAGCTAAGAACGGTAAGGATACACACGTACACATAGCGATATGAATTGAATCCTCATTGAAATGCAGAGTGAGTGAGTCTAGTGTCAATCAAATCATAGCAATCTCTACTAGACTCACCATGACACAATAGAAGAATAGAAAGGATATCTGTGATATGTTTGGACATCGATGCATACATACACACACACGCACCGGATTGTGAGGTTATATGAGTCGAGATGAGATTGTTTACCTGCTCACTCACTTAAAATGTAAGAGACATGCAATCAACTTGATTGATTTTCATTCATTTGTTGATGGAGCTGTAGGTGAGCTGAGGATATAACGGTATTTTGCACGGTATTATTGAACGCTGGGACATAAGGTTCCTTTTCTTCTCAAAAATATCCCTCCTATACCATCGATGTACACACCTTGTCTCTTTAACAGGTAGGTGGACACCAAACCTTGAGGTAGTAGATTGATGCACGTGATAAGCCAACACAGCATGGTCTGACATATAATTTGACAGTTTCACCCTCGAAAGTAAAGGCTGTTAATTTATGTTAATTTTTGTCAGCAGCATTAACTAATTATGAGTAAACCTTGCCCTAAGTTTTGCAATGTTTGACCATATAACGTGATGAAATGAAACGCTGTTATGTCTGCAAACCTCTTGTACCCGTTGCATGAACAAATCCATTGTTCCTAAGTACATAAAGCAAATCTACATTGGTTGGTGTTTGGCTACATCATATCATAAGTGGAAAAAAATTAAAATCGTCCAAAGTAGTTTCGATTAAAACGGCATTTTCTTTTAGAAATCGATTGACAGCGGTTCAAGATCCCTGATTCTTTCTGTGTACCATGAGCTGTAAGAACTCAGCAGTAATCGTTTACCCACTATGCAGGTTCCATTGTGAGTTAAGAGTTAATGGACTAGTGAATAGATCTCAGTAATTATGGTTCTACTCTCCATAGATTATAATGCCCAACCAGAGGTGGAATTAAGTTAGAGCGTTAAGTGGTTAGAGAGCAATGGAAAATAGTATGCCGAACTAACATAATTGAATTAAAAATTGCATTAGTTTGGTGGAACTAACTGCACTTGGACTTGAATGCTAATTTGATTTATTGCCAAACATTAAATGTTTTAGCTTGTCTGTTTGAAATCCTTACAATGTAAGGGTTTACAATTGTGGGTGTAAAGGTAAATTACATGATTAATATTACATCGCGAATGACTATTACATTCTACTGATTATCTTTGGAAACAAAAAACAATTCAATATTCGATTTGACCGAAGTATTTAAAATGAGTTCGAAATACCTATAGTTGATTAGCGTCAATGACGCCTTTCTTTGTTTTTGCTGGCCAACGAGCACATTATCTTGTATTCCTGTCGTTTTGGTGGTCTGATGTCGGGAATCCGAGAAAGCCAGTACATCACACTATCTGCGATACCAAATCTGGGATACGGAAGTTCAATTTCAACAGTGATACTTCGCCTAAATACCACCATCACTATTATCTCTAATGCTTTGGTGGAATCCTTGTTACAGAGTGGCCCTTACCATGACCGGGGCATAACCTGGAACGACAATAATTTTGTTTTCAACCATACCCCAACTCCCCTCCATCCCAAAATCCGGTAAACGCAACATATCCAGGATTCAATTGAGTAGATATAGTCAACGATACCCACGACGCGTTCAACTTTTGCCCGTTCGTGTATTTCCTGGTAACAAGTAACAATAAACTTAGGTTCATCAGATAGGACAAATCGCATACCTGGATCTTATCAAGTGCAACACCGGTTAATTGATTGTAGAAGGCTAAAACCATACAAAGGAAAAAGAGGGAGTAAACAGCGTTTCTTGCAAATAAATGAAAAAATGTTTCGTCATGTCTTTCAGTGGACGACATGGTGAAGTAAGGTAGAAATTCTATTTCAGTTTCCCCCGTCATTTGTATAAGCGTTTGGTAAATTGGAGCTGGCCAACTTTCATTGAAGTTTTTCTAAAGAAAATAAACAACAGTTATTCGATAGGGCGGACGTATTTGTGCGTAGCGTAATCTGTCCTAACCATGCGCACTTCCGTATCGTGTCTGCCGTAGAGTATACGCAATGAAATCAGGAACCCCAGGAAGATTGTGCTGCAATGGATTAGCACTGCTCCTATTTTTTGCACCACCTGTGACATCCCATAACCAGTATATAAGAGGCTTTATTGGAATTTAAGTATGATGGGTATCACTTGTTTGAAAATTTCAAAGGAGAGCCCCATTGACTGATGAATGTGTCGGACATGCCTTGTCGCCAATACAATCGAGAGCAGCGATGCAGACTGCAAATACGATACATTAACAATGACTACACTTGCTGACTGTTGCATTTGATTTTGACCCACCGCAAACAACGGAATTGTATCGGGATGCATAGCAGTCTTGTCGGCATCAGAAAATTGTATGAAAGTGATTGCAACCCACATAATGTTTCTTGTCCATTGCAGGTAATTTGATAAATGTCGAAGGTAATCCCATTTGTTTTTGTAAATTTCATAAAACTCGAAACTCGTGGAAACGATTATATACACTATTACGACAGCCATGCCAAGGTAGATGGCCCAAGGGCTCCGATTTTGAGGATCGCTATCTGTTGCGTTGAGAGAGAACCCAACAACTGTAGCCATCCATGCAAACTACAAAAATAACAAAAACTTCAAGTATCAAGTTTTGTTTGACTAACTTGTGTTCCCCTACTTGTACTAATATGCTTAAAAGGAAGACCCCTCGTATTTTCTTACACTTCTCGTACAAAAAGAATTGGAAAGCGGGATGAAGAAGTACATCTCCCCGTTGTTGGGTGGTCCAGGCCCTCAGGCAAGCATTCACTAGTTCCAATTCTGGCCACAAATCTTTACCTGCGTCCTTTGTGATGTATCTAAATAAATTAAATATGTCAAATTGCCGGCTTACAATTTTGGCAAGACAATACTCACGAAGGAAACATGTGCAAAGAACTTCCACCACCAGGGGCTTCCTTGTATTCAAGAGAGTGATCAAACAAGTGGACCAGGATAGAAGGCAAAGTTGCAAATTCCTTGGCGTTCGTGTCTTCCGATCTAACAATAATTGCAAGAGTACGTAAAATCCACTTAAAAGGTTATATATTCATGTTATGATTATTGGCTCTCCTAATAGCTTAGGCATTTATTTCAAGTCTGCCATCCGATTTTGGGCCCTACCCGTCATACTACCAATTCAGAACTCACATTCAAAGCCCTCAAGGGTATTCATTTATGGAATAAAATGACACTTCGCATGATTTAGGGAAATGTTACCTTACTCCACACCCTAGTAAAACATTTGTCCCTCCGTTCACATTTACATACATGGTTTAGTTAAGGAACAAAAACCATCCTCATCACAACAATCAGTTCGTCACAAACTAGAACAGCACATCTAATCTTTCTAAATGAAGAATGTTATGGAATTGAAAGGTTAACATTAACAGTCTATCTAGAGCATCTCGACGAGGTCCAAATTTGTAACATTAACTGTGATGTGGCTAATTTATAATACCATTGACTGGGTAAGGTTACCAATAATATTTTGATTCGACATACACTTCCAAAATTAATCCTAATCGTCTATAAGATTATCAAATTTCTTTCACGCCGCGAAGGTTCGTTTTTCCAAGAACCGTCTGCAACAGAAGCTTCACGGTTCCATTCTGACAAAAAGTTTGTGCATAACAAAGTACATTGTTAGATGGGTCACTGCCCTTCGGATAGTTAGTCAAATCACTGGGGGAATACATATCGTTGCCTTGAACCCCACGCCTACAATCCAGGAGCCTACGCAGGCATGCTTCTCCCACAGAGGCAACACCTGTTTATCAATGATAAAAACTTGTATACAGTGCAGTTCTTTATGTACTGCAACGAACTCACTGTTTTTAGCGGCGTAGTAAATTGGCAGTGCATCTTTCTTGTCTCTGGTACTGGGTGACAGCTTTGAAGATGTACATAGTTTGATAACCAGTGATATGTTATTTTCTTTTACTGCAGCGTGCAAAGCTGTTCCATTGGGGCCAACATCGTTTATTTTCTCCCCGTAAATTTGCATTAGCTTGTCCAGTATATCAACATTATCTTTCCCACTCCCTGCAAAACGTTATCTTATTACATGGTAACTGGTTATCTCATACATATGTTCATATCAGGGGTTAGTACACAGTAGTCCGGCGATGTGAACATGACGCAAGCATACCTAGCTTTCTGCAAGCGAATTGAAGCAGAGTTTCCTTTCCTGTGACTTCATTCTCCAAATTGTAATGACTCAACATCAGCTCTACAATTTGCCTGTAGCCGTTATCCACAGCGCAGTGTACAGGAGTTAGGCCCATACTATTCCTATAATTCACTTGGTGGCTAGCATCTACCTTTAACAGGACCTCTGCAATTTTTAATGTATTCGTTTCTGCCTGTTTTGAACCAACCAATGCATGCAGAGGGAGCCCTTGATTTTTGTCACACGTTGTCCTTAGTTCTGAGCCCGTGTTGTGCCCACAAATCCATTCTACAAGGTCCAGCTTAGTATCTTGGTCCAGCTTCCCTGCAGCAACGTGTAATGCAGTCTCTCCCAGCCTGTTCCGAGTTGCAGCATCAAAGGTGTTAGCCAGTGTGTCTAAGAGTTTTGTATTCATAACACCAACTGTATAGATGTAAAAAGATGATTCAATCAATTTTTCAGTTATTGAAACTTCAGTGCTTACCTTCATCAATGTAGAAATGCAATGGCGTTCTGCCCCACTTTGAAATAATAAAGTCCAATTCTGGTTCTCCTGTTTCACGCAACTTTTGAATTGTTTCACAACAGTCGTCTCTAACATAGAATTCAGCGTAGAACAAGGGTTTCATTTTTTCTACATTAATGGCCGCTCGAGTTGCCGAATCGCTCGCTAGAAGTGGTCGCAATTCTATTTGTTGAGACATTTGTACACACGCTGAATTAGAAGGAAGGGAAACACAGTTTGGTTTCAAATCACGCAGACTGCTACGACTGAATGAAGTTTTATTTTGCCACTGGAATGTTTGAGATTCGTTGAATCAAGTGTTATCGTATCAAGTTGTGATAAGCTCAACTTTACCGAGGTTACCCACGGCTTTAATGCATATTAAGCCCTAACCATGATATAGCGTTGAAGAATATTTGACTGTTAATACAGGTAAATTTAGTAGCACATTTTAAACATTGAATGTACTCTCTGTTATCAAATTTCCCTTTTGCTACTGTGAGAAGTCAAGTCACTGCCATCATCGTCATGAGGCCACAACGTAGTTACGCCAGTTAGCTTAGCTCTAGGATACTCACTCACTCACTGACTTCACACTTCTCACGTTAATACATAGTATTATCTGTGTATTATGCTACATTTTTCTACAACGTCGAAAACGACTCAACGGAGTATATCATGAAAGTTTGGAAGTAAAAATTTGCTTGCTGGAAATTCCGGGGAAATGCTTCATGGGGAAATTGGGATAGACAATTTAAAGAGGCCAGCCCTAAGAAATATATCTGTACGCAAGACACAAATGCTTGGAGCAGGCTACAATGGTTGCACCGTGGTTGTATACTCCAGTGTTGCTTGATCTTTGTGTAAACAATGAGAATAAAATTTTGCACTGAAGGTTTATTTTGCGCATGTTACGAGTGTACAAGAATAAAACAGAATAAACTAAACCGAAATTTATTGCGATTGTTTGTCCGCAAATGACTTAAGTAACGAAACTTAACCCATCTGCCGCAAAATCTTGGTCTCAAAATAATTTCATGGGTTTCCTATCCCACACGACCCACTGTTGAAAGGGTTCCCCCATACATTAGTTTCCGGAAGTCCTTAATTTGTGGCCTTGACGTTTTGTCAGCATTTGCAGCCTCAAGGCGTAAGTAAGCTAGAATTACTTCAATCAAGTTAATGTTTTGAGGTCATTGAGTATATCTGTACCTGCGGATCTCGCACAGCCAAAATCCTTTAACTTAATTACAATTTTTGTCACGACGTCTTTCTCTGGATAACCCTCCATGAGAACCCATTGATCTATGGTTTCCTTGATCAGGTTTGTTGTGTCAAGAAACCCCATTCCTCGTTGTCTTTCCAGCATGTTGAAAAATGATGCTGAAATGCCTAGGCTCTTTGAAAATGCTGCCCAACTTTCCACGAGGTATCCATCATTTGAAAGGCATTGAGCAATCTGGATTATGGTCACACCACCGGAAGATTCTTCTTCGGACTTTTCGTTTTTGGCCATACTTTTCCAGTTAAATGATAGCAGGATGTGATAGCAGAACTTGAGGTAGGCAGAGGCAGAACTTCAAATAGTAAATGAGGACGTGGCAACACCAAAGCCAATAAAACTCCCATATCTATATGCTTTATTTCCCAAGTTTGTTATCTCACCCAAACAATTTTAACCAAACAATTGTTGCGATAACTATGATTGATGTTCGAATGACGACGCAATTACAGTCGTGATATCAGCATGGTTAAGCCCTTCGGAAGTATCAACGACAACTCGATTCGATAAGTCGGCAAACACCTTTTATCGAAAGCTGGTATGACGCCGTTATGCCTTTATGGTACAGCTTACATATGTATATTGCCGAATCAACTAACAAGGCCTCTTTTCCTCATTCGTCAAAGTCCACAACAGTTTAATTGGAATTGGAAATGACTCGTATTTGTTCTTATCAGCTAATTTATATAACAAGTTGATGGCAACATCAGTTGATGAACATGACGGTGGCGCATGATACAGTTATACAGTGTCATAGTTGAAATGCGAATAAATCGTTTTGACTGTTGGATGGTTAGCTTGGGTCTAGAGTCCGACTGTCCGGATGTGACATGAATGATCGTTTGAGTAATGATAATAATTGTGTCCGATTGGTGTTTATGTTAAACATATTTTGGAAGACGACAAGTAACACGAAGATTATAATTGGTCTCAGACTCCCTCACTGTAGACACCATTTTGACAATGACAAATGAAGCCTTTAGATTAATCGATGTGTCATTTACATTAATTTTCTATGTTCACATTTCCTTGAGTCCAGACAACATACCATATAATTCCAGGTACGCGATTAACTAAAGTGAACACATGTCTTGCCTGGTTCCGAGGTGGCTTGAAACTGCCTTCATTCCGATTTGCTTGTGGTCGGTCCTACCCTCCCTTTCACTTACCCAAATATTTACAACCGAAACCATGCCATTGGTTAATGTCTTTTGGCAAAAACAGAAATTGGACATATCCGAGTAGGAAACTAGAAAATTTTGAAAATGAAGACGGGAGTGGATGTAGGGGCCTTCGTTGCTATCTTTCTAGATATTTAGTACTTATGGGTTGTTTTTGAATTTCGGGATGAAGTCACTGAAAACCTGACCACACAAGCCATTTAACTTCTGAGATTGAATATTGGAGGAATCTCTTACTTTAAAGTATAGACTTTTCTTTGCATTTATTTAGGTTCACTCATCGTTCACTCGGCATAATATGCATCAACTTGATCTTAAATTCACCCAAGGATACTAAACCCCACCTGCCATGATGGTATAAAATCCCTGACGCGCTAAGAATTGTTTAATCAATTTGTTAGTCAGTACAAATATATACTATGTATACATAATGTGTTGAAAATCGTATTTTGTTTCGACAGAATGTTCCCACATTATCAATGAAATAAGGTTTATATTTTGTCGGCGAATTTGAATTGCAACATATAAAATGATTTCGTAGCTTGAAAATAACTTTTCACTCATTGTAGTGCAGAACCATTTATCTAAATTACGATTGTTCTCCACTGCAGCACAAACGATTTCAAATGTTTTGCGTGTCGCTTCAATTTAGTAATAAAAACATGTACAATTGGTTTCGCCTGTGGTTACTCAATTCTCCGTAACCGATGGTACATCCGCCATGAAAATCTCCAATCCCCGGATATGACGATCTATCTCCTTTCTACACATATGTAATTAATTGGTATTGCAATAATTGCTAGGAAGCAGTAAAGCAGGTATCTCATAGCATGAATGTGTTGAATAAAAGTACCACTGTTGCTCAAGAGATTTGTGCACACGTATATTTGTGGGTCTGGTAATACATTGTGAGATGTGTGTGAGAAGTAGTGCAGGCAGGCAATACCCTGAGATATGAGCTCCAGTGATGATGCAGGCAAGGCTGCCTACATGCAAGATCTCAATTCCACAAAGTCGAATTCAATGAATTTCAACTTTTTTTTGGACAATTGAGTTTCCTTGATTTGTGCTTCCGAAACTGAAAAATCTAAATTCGTCTGATTGTCAAGCATGCTTTTTTGTACATACTGTGAATGTTTCTCTCTGTATGATGGCTTATGAGAAGTGGAAACGTGTAGGGAAGCTGACGCAGTTAAAAGTCGTGGACAAATTGAAAACGTATGAGATACTTAATAATAAAAATCGATTGACTGCTAATTTCATTTGTTTAAAACCCTAATGAGCCAATTTACTCACCACAAGCGGAAACGACCAACAGCCTCAGGCAGAGAAGAGGTTAACAACTTATACAGTTTATATCGTCTTAGTTGCCGGAGACTTTGCACAATTCTCTCTCACGATTACTATTTAGGGCCTGCGACATGCCTCTCCCAAATCCCCGTCCTTGCATATCCTTGCAATTGGGAACCATAATGGTTTCAGGAGCCGCGATTGTAAGAAATGAACTCCAGTTTTGGAATACGAAGTGCTTTTTATTGTCACATTCTTTTAGTTGATTGCTGCAATCCGCATCGTCATAGATATAGTGGACCTAAAAAGAACCTATGGTGAATACGGGGCAGGTGAGCATCTAAGCGGTTACCAAGGACACATAAATGAGAAGACTCCGGTATTTTCATCCCTTTAGGTAATGGAATGGTGACCATCTTGATCATTTGTGTGATGGTCCAAGTTGCAAGCATGCTTGTGTCTATCCTTCTGTTCATCGGTGTATCCTCATGTAGGTAGATACTCTCCTGAATGTAGTCTTTGGCATAACATCTAACTGTTGTTCTCAATAGGAAAACGTAAACTACCTTCACATGTGGCTGGTGGTAACTGGAATCGTTATGTGTAATGAATTCTTGTCAACGATCCGGGGGGATCTGTGGGCCTATGCTTCCTTCTTCTTGGATTTCTACTTTTTGTGGGTGGTTTATGATTTCAAAACGGAAGTGCAAACCAATGCTGGGCGCCCTGCTAATCACGTTTCAGTTTGAAACCTGACTTGATCGGTGACGTCAATGACTATATAATCGTATGCTTTCACTGTTGGAATTTTAAGGTAGCAATAAAATCAAGCCAAACAGGAAGACAAAGACCACTATCAAATACTCGTAATTAGCCAATTAATTGGATAACTGAGAAACGTTATCCCAATAATTGGGCAATTAATTTTTGGTTTCCAAGCTAATTTACTCACCACATGCGGAAACGGCCACTCCTTAGCCACAGGCAGATAGGAAAATAGCATCGTTATTAATTGACTTTCAGATTGCCAGAGACATTCATCAGAGCAAGACATTTCTCAAGACATCGTCTTGAAGCCTTAAGCATGCCTCTACAAAACCCCTCACCCTGTATGCCCCTGCAAACAACGACCAAAGTAATTTCGGCAGTCCAGGCGGTAAGACTGTAAAAAATGCCTTTGGGAATTTCCCATGAACGTTGAGCATCTCATTTTAGCTGATTGGGGTAATCCGCTTCATCCTTTTTATCGTTTGGACGGTAAACACAATCGAGCTAAGAAACCAATTTGGATCACTTTACTCCACCTGTGAGTATACGTCATATGTTTTTATGAAGGAATATGATTGAAAAAAGTGTATTATTTTTAGTTAGTACAGACTTGGCCATTCTGATTGTTTTCGCGGTGATTCAAGTGATCATCATCCTTGTGGCCATTCTTCTGTTTATGGGGGCATCCAAGGTATTCTGTCATATACATTTCTCGACTTTGACACAAAAACTTAATGTTTCTCAACAAAGGGAAATGTAAACCACCTCCTCATCTGGGTTGTGGTAACTGGGATCGTGATGTTTATTGAATTTTGGGCAATGATCAGAATGGACCCTGGGGCATTTGTTTCCTTCTTTCTGAATCTCTACTTTATGTGGGTTGTCTATGCTTTCAGAACTGAAGTGATGGGGAACCCTGGCCCTAGTAGCAATCCTACTTCAGTTTGACACTTTGAACAGATAAAATCCTGTTATAGAAAAATTTTAGTACTCCTTACGAATCAGATACATAGCAATAAACTGGTAATTTTCTTGACTAACAGTTGAATCGAATGATGAACTAAATGTAAGTTCTAAATACATATATTAAAAACTAATTACTACAATCGTAACAAGCCTAGAATAAATTGAAGTAGAGTAAAGGTCGGACTGTGGGGTATTATGCATTATGGTGTATACATTGTATCGCCGTTAACTACCCTGTAGTACAGTACCAAGTGACCAAGACCCGCTGTTATGAGCTGCACAATTGAGACAATAGCCACAAACCGAGTGTTTATATTCACCAATCTTCCGAAGGTTAAATGAGGCAATTGTTGACATAGCTCCTCCCTTGTAGTCATGTACTACAGGAAATGGAAAGAAAATATTTTACAGCAAGCTATTGGATGCCTTGTTCTATGAAATGAGCTTACAGCTTTGTTGAAATCCTCAGTTTTCCCACTTGGTCACAAAGACATTAAACTTGTACGTTGCTATGCTTTTTTCATACATCTTGGGTATCCTGACAATCATCCAAAGTGAGATGATGAGTAGAGAGATAGAGACATATATCCAGGGTATCAATACAAAATCCTGCATTGTTATATTATGAAATTTCAACAAATACTAGAATACAACTAATGGAAATTGCAGGCCCAAGAATCCAAAAGATATTAATCCGCTTGTAATATATTTGACCGGTGGATCAATCATCTTTGTATTTACAATGGCACGATTGGCCAACAGTCTAACCTTTTGTAGCGCGGGAAGGGTTGCAGAAGTCGTCGGCGGGCGTCTACCTTAAATTTGCAATGTAGCTGAAGAAGACTGCAAACAACCCACAATACCCGTAGGCAACTCAAGTTCAACATATTTACAAAAAAATTAGGGATTAATCCTGGAAATAACCATTTGGATACCGGGTGACATGACATGTCGGCACCATTCATCCATGGCAACAGGTGCAATAAAATGCTGAAATGAATATTGTATAAAACCAAGAAAGTACTACATTTTTCCGCCAAGTTTGTTGATGAGTGTGCACTTGCAGGTTGTCAACCAAGTCGGTTATCAAGCCAGCTGCCGAGCCGTGCATCACAAAAAGGGCCAGTACAACAAATAGGAGCAGGCCTCTGGTTATTTGGTATATGCTAATGTACATGCTGAGTTTCTGGTTGTGGCCGTTGTGATAGGTTTTGAGAAATGCAAAAATGTGGAACACCACATGCACAAGTAGCATCATTAGGAACCAAATCGACAAACTTAATCCGCCAACGGAGACAGATTTCCTCCTCCCAAGCGTTAGAAGCTTTGGAAGGGCTACCACTGACAACCACCTTGTTACATATGGAGGCAGGTGCTTTGGTGTTGAATCTACCGCCTGGGGTTCCTGTGGTAAAGTGACTTGCGACCCGTCCTGAATTGGCATTAATTCTAAAGTGACTGTGCTGCCCGATATAGATGAATCGATTAGCTGTTGGCGATCTTCATTTGGTCCTACACCGTTAGAACCCATTTTTTTCTCACTCCGCTAGTGCTCTGCTTTTGGCTACGTAGTAGTAACAAGGATTACTTAGGTATTCCAATTCACAAGTTTGTGGCTTGTTTACCTTTCGTCGCCAGCTTAATTTAGAAGTGGGTGCAAGAATGATGCTGAATAGGGGAATGGTTCAGCGTGAATGTAGACCCAACAGTTTGTTTTCTTTATTGTGCGACGGAATAACGTTATCTTTATAAAACAGATCACTAAACTTTGTCCAGATAAGGCTTTGGCTACCCGGGATTCGTAGTTCCGAATAACAAGGGTAAACATGAAAAGTTTAACAACATGTTTTCCTTGATTAAGTATACAAGGATATACTCGGTTTGCAGAGAGAGCTAGATATAGATAAACGAGGTTTATAGCACTAAAGTTATAATGTGTATAGTTCGTAGAAACCAGTAGAGGCAGAGGCACTACCTCGTAGCAGTATTTATATTTGCACAGAAATAAGGGACCACTGCGCCGCGTTCAATTACAATGAAATCTAAGTCATTCAAGTTTTGGATCACGAAAGAACGGCTTCGTGGCTTGCATAAAATAAATTATGTGCAACTGCTAGAAATTTATCATACTTTATTTCATGATGTACGATGTAAAAGCTTTGTCCAATTATCCACTATGGTACCTGAGTGGATTTAAAGTATTCGTTTTTGAAATGGACCATAGTTACAGAATATAAACCACGTAATTGGTTAACTGCTTTTGGCGAAAGCAAAACATCAACCATCCAAGTAAGAAATGATAACAATTTAGAAAACGAAAAATAATATAATAATAATAAAAAATAATAATAATAATAAAATAATAAAAATATTCACAACTGTCTTGTCTGTTTTGAACGTCGTATCGTATTTTGCCTTCGTCGCATAATTGAACGGTTTCTTCTGATAGGTTCATAATATATTACGGTTTCCCTTTTTTGTGTATTTCCGTCGCAGGGCACATAAATTTATAATTTCTAAACAGTTATCCAACAAAATCCATATCTTCAGTTCTCTTTGGTCGGCGCTTCAGGCTAAACATAACCTAAGTTTATTGCTGAATTAAATAACACTCAACTCAAAATGTCTCTGGTTCCCCCGGGTATGTGGAAGAGTCTAGCAATCCTGGAAGCCGTAGATAAGTTGCGATGGACGATGCCTTTAACTTATGTAGCAAAGCAAGGGCTCTTTACGTGTAACCTTAAGGGACGTAAACTTCTGTTGTGGCGGATTGTCAATTTCTTTTTTACTCCCGCTTTTATCCTTATTCCAGGCCTGGTAGTGTTCTTCATGGCATTTCACGGATCAATAGAGTGGACATTTCCGGAGATTGGAAGCAACGTTGGGGCTTTGATTTGTGGCTGCTTTGGTGTCTCATTTGCTGCGACTCAATTGTACTGGGGGGAGGAAGTCGTGTTAGTATTTGAGAGACTGAAGTATCTATCCTTGAGAGTTCGAAAAGGTTTGTTTGAATAATTCATATTTTTTCATGACTACTAAAACACAATGTATAGGAAGAGGATTTGGCGTTGTGAAGAACGGATCAATGCCCTTTGATGTAATGGGTAACTGCATGTGTATGGTGTCCCTACTATTTTCTGTTTTCCCAATTCTACTGGTGTTGATTGCTCTGTTTTGGGACCTGGACCCTTTGGCAATGTTTGGAAGGTATGCACTGGGGTGGAATGGGGGCATACCATTTATGATTGTGCGTGGAGTTGCTTTAGTCATTACGACAACGCAAATATGTAGAGACTTGAATCTAACGATCTGTGGTTTTGTTGTCATCTTCCACCTTGTTCTTGACCCACTTGACGTTTTGGCAAAACCCTCTCTTACCCTGATTACAGCGAACTTCAACCCACTGATGGAAAGAAGGAAATATTCACAACTTCGAATGTTGCTAAACCACTTTGAACCTTTGTTGAGTTGCGGTACAGCCTGTATCTGCTACTTTGGCTATGTTTGTTTAACTGGAGCGTTATTCGCAGTGATTAGACTGTATTCCGTCACACCATTTCTCTTCTATCTCTTTGTAATACTTGTATCAATACTGTTAATCGTTAGTTTTGGTGTGGTAATTCCTATGTTAGAGAAAGTGTTTGAATACAGCGAAACGGTTCACAGGAACACTGAAGT
>JAQGCL010000348.1:0-15595 GCA_034699605.1 Isotomiella paraminor | reverse complement strand
TGAGGATGTTTTAAAAGTTGTCCAGTTGTCCAGTTGTCACCAAAAAGTCCGCTGTATCCTCATTTTTTATATCATCAGTCATCCTCATGAGGAACATTATTCCTATGACAACAGCTCCTCAATTCCTCCTGGCTATCAGAACCACACCCACAACGGCTATGCAAGTACCAGTGGAAGTGGAAATAATGGCTCGGGTGAGCAGCTGGGTTTCTACGCTTCGGTGTCAGGAGAAAGTAAAGTGTCATTTAGTTTTAGTCCGAGTGTCTTGTTTCCACTTTCTTCGAGTGCAAGAAACAGTCCAAATAAAGCTTCATCATCGTCATCCCCCACACTCTTTTCCACCCCTACACCCTCACCCCCTCCTGTGGGTGTGACGACGGGGGTGGGGATTGGGTATAACATTTTCTGATCTCAAAACTTCCAGCAACTTTTGGCGTCGAGCCTCACAAAATACAGTTTTGAATAAAAAAGGAAAGAAAGACAAGCTTCTTCTTGTCTTACCATTCGATGTGTTTTTGCGGCAAAAGTTGTATTCAGAGAGTAAATGTGAGAAAACGTTGATTATATGCAGTAGAGTGAAATAACCTGAATACAGAAGAGAAAAATACTGGCTACTATTAAAATGAGAAACAAGGGAAATATGTTTCAAACGTAAAAAAAGAGGTGCTTCGATGCCACAATATTTTATTTCAATTCCTTTAATAATTAAATACAGATACATTTGTCCTTTGATGTTCTTTATCCAAGCAAAAAATGTAGAATTTGTTTACGAGTACATTCTGGTCAAATCTTTTAGTTTTTGGAGGAAGGGTTTTTTGAGAATGACGATGAAAAGTGAAATTAAAGTGTTTGAAGGGTCAAACTGAATTGATGAGGAAGAAATGATAAAGAGACCGTCATTGTGAGGGACAATCGTATAGTTGAGACAGAAAAAGATGAGCCTTTTGGACTAGATGATGATGATGATGCGTTTCTGCTAAAGAGCTGTTCATAAGGGCATGGTCAGGCAATCTTATTCTCGGCATGCAAAACAACATGTCTGACGTCGAAGTAGTGCATTTTGTATGTAAATGCACCACTTCGAATCCTGAGAAATACATTGCCTGACCATGCGCTTATGAACGGCCCTTTAGCGGAACCGCATCATCATCACCATCCAGTCCAAAAGGCTCATCTTTTTCTGTCTCAACTATAGCAAAAGTGAAGATGTCATGCAAACAAACACACAGTGATGTTGAATCCCGACGCCACAAAGTTTTTGAAAATTCCAAATATCAATTTGTAGATCCCTTTCTCGTAGCTTTCTGTACTTTTGTAGTTAATTGGTCTGCACAACAAGGATAAAGCCATTGATACTGGATGACATTGACGAAATGAGAAAGTGTAGGTGGTGGTGGTAATTATCTATGTGGGGAGAAAGCAATAGAAAAAATAAGATTTTTTTAGATTCTGTTGAATTTAAATGCCAATAAAGAGTTAAGAAGAGAGAATAGTTGAGTTGGGCTAATTAAGCGGTGTTAATTTATTCAATTTCCGTCCAATTAAAAACGTGACAATTAAAGACATGTCAGACAGGCAGACTTTTTTTTTTATC
The DNA here is from genome assembly GCA_034699605.1 of Isotomiella paraminor. Classification (NCBI taxonomy): domain Eukaryota; kingdom Metazoa; phylum Arthropoda; class Collembola; order Entomobryomorpha; family Isotomidae; genus Isotomiella; species Isotomiella paraminor. Next base: position 14,001 of record JAQGCL010000348.1, on the reverse strand, counting down.
CAAACACTCCAGGGAGAGAATGAGAAAGAAAGAAACTCATAATTTCCATGTCACAAAAGTAGTCAAGTTTGACGCCAATATATTTTTTAGGTGGATCTGTTAAATTTTTGCAGGTATAAAACTCAATTGACACTTCCACACAACAACAATTAAAAGCATAAAAATATAAATAAATTAGCAATATTCTTGAAGGTAAATACGCAGTTTATAAAAGTTCGCATTGTCATTTCTTAAAAACAGAATAAAACGAAGGTTAATTTAGCATTGATACTGAAACAGAAGAATAGATTACACTTATTTTAATTTTATGTCTTTTGTTTATTCATTAAGAAGAAATGTGCGTACTCTCGAACTCGTCGAACCCAAGAAGGGCGCTAATTCAGCAATAGAATTGCAGAGTAGGTTTATTTAAAGCTGGAAATTTTCGTTTTTTTATTTGCAATTTTAATTTTAGATTTGCAAAAGAGAGAAACAAAATACTAGAAATAAGAGGTTAATTTCATCTATGCACTTTCAGCCTTTTACGTAAGGTTCATCAATATTTAATTAATTAATTATCCACGTATGATTGTTATAGAGGAGCCAACTAATTGTAAGTTAAAGAGGGAACGTTTTAACAAATGCAGAATAAGTTCAATGCACGACATAAATGGCAAAGTTCGATGCCCAAATGTTAATTCTCTGAAAACGGAAACAAGTTGAATCAGTTTTGATAGCCCTGCTGTAGAGTTGATCAACAGGTCTTTAAACGGAAAGTTCACTCCCCGAAAATCTATAAACTTTTTTTTTTTTTTTTTTTTTTTTTATAGTCTATGACCTTGAGAGCCTTTTAACAGTTCCTCTTCTTTCCTCCCTTCCATTAAGAGCAGGATGAAAGTGAAAGCATGGAGAAGGAAGAGTAGGGAAAGAAATGTAGATGGCATGAATGAATGAATGAGCAAAAGGTGACATGATTTAGAGATCCTCACAAATCAACGTCGTCAACTCAAAATCATTTCTCATCTCCCATTCCCAGCTTTTCTGCGTTCCAAAAATTTGACAATAAAAAACATTCAGGTTGTTTTTAAAGATCTAGAAATCTATTTAAAATGTTATTTTCTAACTTTGAAATAATTGCGTCCACAACTGCGGAGTTAAAATTGCCTTGAACAATTGAATGCTTTAAATTGCAATCCCCATTTAATTAAGTCTGGCATTTAACCTCTACAACTTTCTCTTTTCTCTCTTTCCTCAGGTCATCGAAATGGACTTGACCTGGGCTCTTCCTCTTCCTCCTCAGGGGGTGTGGATGCCATGTCCCTCGCCGACTCCCCAGGGGGAGGTTCCGGTGGGGACTCTTCCTCCCTCTACGACTGTGGAAGCTCCTTGGAATCCAAACGCCAAAGGACGGCGTACACCCGTCACCAAATCCTGGAGCTGGAGAAGGAGTTCCACTACAACCGCTACCTTACCTGAGTTTTGACTCAAGGAATTTTCTTAATTCGGCCATTAATGGTCCTTTAAGGTAAAAAACAGTAAGAAATGAGACGACAGGTTCATAGAAAGCTATAGCTACTTTCATACACACATGGATGTTTATTTATGTTGTAGTGTCGTTGTTGTTGTTATCGTTACAGTGCAAATTTAAGAAATGACTTTTGGTTTTCAAAGGGAACTGAACGGACGGAATATTATTGGAGGATATACGATACAAGTATTAAGATAATATTCGATAAGGCAATCTTGTATTAGAAATGATGTATACGATGATGATGATTAGTCACACATAACCTCTAAGTATGTTTTGTGCTCAATGTCATTTTTACAATGTTTTCAATCTCAAACAAAATTGATGATGAGTGAAATAAACCTGAATCTAATTTGCAGTGAATTCATTTAATGTACAGAATTTCATGGCCACAACAAAAATTACAGGTTGAAAAAGCAGGGTATTTTCACAATTAATCGTCTCTTTTTAATTTTATTTCTGGAAGAAGACGTCATGATATTAAATTACATCCTGCGGGGTAACAAAAACACGCCATCATCAGCAGAATAACGAAGCATGACAAAAGTTTCCTACCTCAAACCGTCCGACCGTTTATTCACGATTATGCTTGCACTCTTTTATTGCATTTATTATAAATAAATTGTAGACTTATTCAATCACTCATTCATACCAGAGAAAGTCGAATGTGCCAAAGCTTTCTTTCACTCAGCAAAACACACATTTTTCACTCTCATTGCATTCATTTCATGCCTCGTCTGAAATCTCGAGTCATTTGTTTCTTGGGTTTTCACGAGGCTGTTTGTTGAGTTCAGAGGGTGAGGAGAGATTCAAACCGACGATAAGAATCCTATGCTTTTTTCTAGTCTTCCGAGTCTCACCTTATCTGCCAGGTTTATCTGAAACAACAAGAAAACAACTGTGCAAGCTCAAACCAAACCAATTTTCCTAGATATCCTTTTCCTCATTTATTTACAACAACAGCAAATCACATCATTGTAATAGAAGGAAGCTCACAATGGAACGTTTTTATTTCAGCCAAACGCAGAATTTTCTGGAAGATGAAAATTAAGTTTCTACCACTAATTAGCCACTAAGAAGTATCGGCATTTTCGGCGATGGTCATTCTGAGACGAAAGAATCGTCGAAAGAAAATAAAAAAAATTGGAACTTTTCTTCTTCAAATGAACATTGCGTGAGATACCATGGGGCAAGATTAGACAAAATCCAAAGCATCTTTAATTGCCATCGAGTGATGCTCGTATCTTGCTTTTACCATGGTCAAAAAATAGCCGACACTAATTTGTCTATAATTAGTTTTATAACCCTAATTGATGTTCCATTGTAAGCCGAAAAGCTCTATGTTTCCTTCCTTTATTTCATTGCGAATTGCTTCAACGGAGGCATCTTAGGAGTGTGGGTGGGTGGCACTGGTTCTCACCTTCGGCATGAATAAATACAATAATTATCCTCGATTAGGGACTTAAACTTGGGTTAATTTACAGCAACACAGAACTGAAAACCACAATTAAACGCTCTTTCTTCACGTTGCTTTGGTTAGAAAAAGAGTGGAGATTAATTACACAACATCATTTCATGTTCTTGTACTTATCATCAGATCGTCACGTCTCATTTTTCAAGAGCTCATTTTTCCTTCTTTCTTTTTTGTACATTTTTAACCCTCCTCCTTCCTTCCGGTAGCTAAGTTTTGAGGTTACATGGTGGTGAGAATGAGAATATTAAAAAAGCAAATGCATATAATAATATATGGCATCCCAACGACCATGGAAAAAGTGTTGAAAAAGTTACCAGCGCAGGTACCAGACAAGACATCTGTAAAAATTAAATTCCTTTACATTTTACAATTGTTGGCGTTGAACTTAAGCATAGCCGTCGTGTTGAGTTTGAGATTTGCCGACATGCCTCTGAATATTCACAACACCAAACAAAACACGTCATTGTTTTGTTTTCTTCATACATCTAAGAAAGAAGAGGGATAGAAAAAAAAGAAAAAAAGCAAAAGGGGTACTCAATTTTTCAAATCCTTCAAACATTTCCTTCACACACAAGACTTAAGTCAGCCAATAATTCGATGACGACGACAATGTCACATCAAATCGTGTCGCACGCCCAATCCATCAACATCGTCCTAACGATAGTCATCTTCTTCATGTCTATTTATGTTCATTCTCGAGTATTATTAATGTTGTGAACGTCATTTACGCCTTTTTATAAGAAATTGTTAAATTATTGCCACCACAATGTTTGTTTGGGCCGAAAATTCATTTGTCCTAAAAAAAAAAAAGTAAACGAGGAAAGTATAGAATGGAAAGCCCTGCCTTGATGCCGTAAATAATTTTTGTCCCAGTTTTAAACTTTTGAACAGCTAGAAAATCCAAAAATGTGACCACCCTACGATACGACCACTGACTTTTTCTATTTTTGTGTGGAAAAGCACAATGCAAAAGCGATTAGTACTTTACTGACTTGAGCTCTCTTCCTCTGCCCTCCTACCTTTCATTTCTTGACATGACAGGCCGAGGACGCAAAAGGGACAAAATGGAATAACAATAAAAGTCAAAAGTCATCTTCTCATATCTTCTATCTGTACCTGGCCTAAAAGAGAAAAGAAGTGTTAGGACGATTATGACCCTTCCGTCTCTCCTCACACAATTGAAGGGTATTAGTTTCAAAGGGTGGAAGTAAAGGACGGACCGTGTGTCAATCAAATCAGAAATGTCAAAAAGAAAGAGCAAAATCCTTCTTTTGTCAAATGTTAGAGCAGGGTTCGAGCGTCCCTTTTGGTTTGCTTGGTACTTTCAATTTTTAAAAGTTCCGCCAAGCCGAAATATTATTTAACATCAAATTTTGCCATTTCATATTTGTTTAGTCATTGAATGCAAGAATGGCGCGCAATAATTGTTCCTAATTAAGGATGAGACTGCAAAAATGTTTCTATCATAATGATTGTATCCGATGGAAAGAAGAAAGGGGCGACATCACTTTTTTTAAATAGAGTCGTTTCTTCTTCTTCCTCTTGTAGCCGTAATAATAATGTAATAATTTATTTTCTTGTAGAAGATTTATGTCGTGATGAAGTAACACACTACCGACTGTTTTGTGTGGCTATCCATTTCTCTACAAGAAGAAAAAGTGAGGAGGAAGAATGGCATGCGATGAGATGACATCTTCATTTCTATTCATAAATCACAAATCACCCACTTGTATTTTTAAACTTCCTCCCTCGAGAATGACCACAGTTCAAAAACATTATCATCTCTGTTCCCATGCACCTGTAATATTTAAGGAAGGAATTGCAGTTTGCCCCGGAATACCTCTGACGACAATGCAACCTTTCTATGTGTCAGATACAAATCTGAGCCACGGACGGACGGATAAACAAGATATGTATTTAATGTCATCATAAAAAAAAAGTAGTTGTCATATTTTATTTTATTTGAATTTTATACAAAGCCATGTTGTTCCCTAAGGACTTCATTACTGCCTATTCACAGTATTGTGGTTCCAAAATTATTTACTTTGCAAATTTAGCATTTTGGCAGTTCCTTTTTGTAGCAGGATAGTATTATTTTATAAAAATTAGTGTCATTTTTAGTCTTTTATTATTGGACTCCTCTTCTGCGTTTGAGCTGCTACAAAATTGCAGAAAAGTTTCAAAACTTGAAAAACGTACAAGAAAGACGAATAAAAAAAAGGTTGTGAAGAAGGGACGAACGAGGGTTGGGGTTGGTATGTAAATCCAACAATTCGTCAGTTTATATAGATCTATAAGAATCCAAGTTTCAATTGAAAATTATAGACTCTTTTATTCACAGTCTCTCTAACTTTCTGGTGATTTTCCCGGTTTTTGAACTTCACAAGCGGAGACAAAAAAGTGTCTTTGAGCATTGCTTGACTTGAGTTCCGATAAAATTGTTGACGGTATTTTAAAGGTAGTCAGATCTGCCGTTTGTTCATTTCTGGGAGTAAAAAGCGATGGATTAATGAGTAATTACAAAAATGCACACTTTTAGAGCCTTGAAGAACGAAGGACTAACTTCAGTTGGAATTGATTAGCCAATAACGATGCTTTTAGCGCATTGCTAATTTTAGCACGTAAGAAAAGACACGAAACGAATCCACTTCACTGAAATTTAATTGCAAAGGCGACATTTAAAATCGTAAGGCGTCTAAACGACTCAACTTTATTTACTTTCCCTTCTCCCTGAAAACTTAGTTGGGCAGCAAGAAGAATAGCCCAAAATTTAATTTGAAGATGATCAAAGTCTTTAGCAAAGTGACACCTTCTCACTTCTCCTCTCCAGCTTTATCACCACAAGCGTCTGTCTAATCCTTGTCCTTAAGCTGCACGGATTCAGACACGAGACAAAACAAAAGAAGACAGTCCTTCATCCTTTTGTGTTTGTCTTGGCGAAATTGAAATCGTGAGGGTGAATACGTAACAAAAGGGAGGATAATTACGCCTGACTGACTTTCTCCTCTGCTTTCACCCTCAAGACGAAGAGTGGGTGGAGAGGACAAAGCACAATGGCCGGTGTAAAACATGCACACATGCATGTTCAGTTTTGCTTATGGAGTTTGATTTCGGTGGTTCGGTGAGGTTGGTTTGAATGGAGTGAGTGACGGAGGCAGATGGGCGCATTTTGTAAAGTTATCACATTAATCTTTGGGCACATCTTTGACAGACAAGGAATGACAGCCATCGCCTTTCTCTCTTTTTTCCTTTCACATTATCCACAACTCCAATTAATCCCTCCTCTGTGCATGTAGTCCAGTTACCAAGGAATACCTACTAAATTTAAGGTAAATTAAAAATGTTGAAGTAGAGAAAAGCTGTACAAGTATTCATGTACATAACTTCAATAACAGCATGGCGAAACGTTCGTTAATGGATCTAATTTTATTTTAAAGTACGTCAATAAATAAGTACGACGCTGAGGCTGGTCAAAAATGTTTCAACTTTTCACGAAAAAAACTTAAAAACCATATTCCTAAAAATTATTACGACGTGGAAGAAATACAGTAATGAATCCTACAAATCCCCTCACTTTTTTATTTATTTTTATGCTTTATTAATTGACTCTCGAGTGTCTTATCTTGAATGAGTACCCTTTTCAGCCCTTTTGATCCTTTCTGTCTTCTCCCGGCACACTTGCCCTTCATCTCTTCGTCCTCTTCATTGATCATTATTTAAAGACTAAACAAATATCCCCATTGTCCTTCTCACCCCTTCCTCTTTGACCATCAGGACTAAAGCCCTGGTCCTCTTGATCCATGGTGATCGTCATGGGGGACAAGGGAAGAGAGACAAGAGAAAGGGTGAAGTAAACGAAACCAAAGTCTACAAAATCTGGATGGCTAAAATCTATCTTAGCAGAGCAGTGCATGGCCCTGTCATGACAACGTTGTTGTCACTCTGATGAACTTCCGGCTTCTTTATTTGACTAGAAATAAGCCTAAGTTCCTGCTGTGGGCAAGTTGAGCAAAGGTTTGTCCCAATATAACTCAGAGATCGATTGTGATTATTATTTATTTTGAGCAAGGATTTAATTACTTTGCTCTAACTCGTCTTCTGCAAATAAATAACCCACCAAAGCACAAGAATAATAGCAGGAGGGGGTCTCCGGCCTGTGGGCCTCAGAAAGAGACGAAAGAGAGGAGAGAGGGTGCATTTGTGTCACTGGATTATTCCACGAAAACTGATTAATGGATTCTTGTCTTCTTGTTTCCTATATTCGCGTTGCATACGCCTTTCACTTCAGTGAGTGTCCTCGAGTCATAGGGGACAACTGAGAGAGAGCTTAGCTCTAATAAAGGAAGAAAGAGAGAAAAGCAAAAATCAAAAAGAGTATTCACAAAGTGTCAATCTCGAAAACCTACCTCTCTATTTACCAATGTACCCAAATCCGCACCAAATGTTTTATCCAAGTATGAAGTAAAAGAGTCCAGTTCCCGTACATTACATGCTAATACCATCAAACTGAATTATCATAGGCAAATTGCAATTTGCCTAACTTAAACTGCAGGTTTTGAGATTTTTAGGCAAATTGAGATCTGCCAAAGTCAAGCTGCTTTTTTTATTTTTTGCAAATTGCAATTTGCCAAAGTCAAGCCACATTGTTTATAGATTTTTAGGCAAATTAAAGTTTGCCAGTTCATTCAGTCTGACGACATCCACAGCTTACAAACTGTGCAAAGAATAAATGCCCCAAGAAAAAAGTAACGGCATCACAATTAGCAAACGAAGAAACTTAACGAGCGGACGCACAAATCGCTGTATAAATAAAAATAAAAATGCTACAACTTTCTCATCCTTCTCTTCATGTCTTCTTTTTTGGTGGTCGGGTGGATGTGGACATAAGACACGAAGGAAGGATGATGGACGTGCGTAATCCATAATGCAACCTTGTTTCATGCTTGTTAACTAAACTAAACACAACTTCAAATACCCAATGCACGAATTTCGCAACATGACTTCTTTTCTTTCTTCCTTCTTGACTACAAGAAAATTTAATTTTTGTTTAGTGTTTTTCTGAAGCCCCGACCTTTTCCCCGGTCATTAATTTATCTAAGGCAAGGAAAAAATGTTTGGATGGAATGGTATACTTCCTTTGATATCCGAAAGAGAGCTGTTTTTCGTATTGCTTTAATCACATCAGATCAAACCACATCACATCGTCTCTCTGCTCAGTCAAGTCACAATAAATACAAATAAAATCCATTCAACTTGAATGATTTGAATGCGAGACATCGAGGGTCTCTCTGAAAATCAACCGATGCTGCATTGGAGCTTTTCTAGCCTGTATTCCTTTTGAGGTTTGAGTGCATTTTTTGCTCTCAGAAAGAATCATCTTTGAAATGAAGCTGGTTAAAAAGAGAATGAAGACGAGGAGGTTGAGTCTAATCAAAATTCAATACACTTTGATTCCAAACCCTTTCTTCTTTATTCAATTCTCCAAATCAAATCAGTTCGAATGGAGACTCAAATGAAGATTGTCAGCTACGAGTGAAAGGAAAAGTAGATGCATAAAGGAGTAGGAAAACTGTCACATCACATTTTGTAATAAAGCTTAGGATAATTTCTCGTATTTAAATCAAAATTGACAAGCCCCCATGCTATTATATTTTTAGGCTTTGATATTGACAAAAACTAACTGAAGAAGAACAGAGTTGAGTTGACAGCACGAATAATCTGAGGATCCGTTTTAGTTTTTAGCTTTTGACTTTTTTTTATAAAGCAAAATTGTTTTGCTTCATTTCACATTGACAATGTGAGGGTCGAAAAAGAATGAAAGGGAGAATCAAGCATCAAAACTTTGTTCGAAACGAAATGAAACTGACATTGGCCACAGTCAAAAAATGAGAAGAGGGAAGGAGAAGGTGACAAGGACAAGTGAAAGGAAGAAAGACTGTGCTGTAACAGGCTCATACAGAGAAAAAAAGAGCTTTTATAGCATAGATAAATTTGTAGTTGCGATGTCTGCATGGTAGAATTCACAAGCATACGAATGAGCACACAAAACATTTCTCTCAAATTCTTTTTTTGGACAAATCAACAACCAATACTAACAAAATCCGTCAACCACCTTTTTTAAATTCAAAATTGCTGGAAACCCGTTTTCGGTGTGAAAGTCAATTTGGTAAACAGCAACGACGAATGATGCTACCTACACCTTTCCACCTTTTCAATAATAATAATAAATTGTGCAATATTTCATGACGTATATTTTATCGATGACGCATTGGCCTTCCTCCACTCTTTTGGACACACAGTCAAACTGTTCAGTCCAACTTACTTTGAGCATTGATCCGCGACCTACCGTCGGTGCCATGACTTGCAAGTTTTGAACTTGTTTGTATGGATTTGAATTGAAGAGATGACATGACCGTGTGGAAGAAAGGAAAGAAAACAAGGTCAATATTCCATTTCCATTATGAAATTCTTCTTTACACGATGGGTTATGGATACCATTTCACCCTTCATCCTTGGTATTCTTCTGTATTCGGATGTGTTCTCATCTCAAAGCAAAGGCAATTGAAGAGAAATATGAAAAAATGGGGAAATCCGTTTGTTTTGCTTTGACGCCATAAAAATAAAGGCGGAGAAGTTTAATTTTTTACACAGTTGCAATTCTGCTGTATGTCCTAAAGCAATTGAATATTACTTAGCTATGGATCTCAAGATGATGATGATCTTGGTTTCCGAATCTACAATCTTTTAGAACAACAAAAATAACGAAAATCTAAGTTTTTGGTCCAAGTTTCTTTTCCAATGCCATAGTGATGTTATTATTCAGTTGATGAGAGAATGAAAAGAAGAATCTGAGGAACACGAGTGGCGTGGCTTCGTTCTTCGTTGTGGCACGACATGGCATCGCATTCTCATTTCATCCGCATGAGATGAGATGACATGGGTCTGATGTTTGGGTGGTTATGATTGACATGCCCCTCAGATATTTACTATAAAGAAGAAAGAATAGCATGTAGCGGAGGAAGATGATGAGATGAAAATAACAAAGAATAATGAAAAGAAAGAAACCATCTTGTTCTAATATCCCAAATAAATAATAAAATAAACCTATAGCACATAGAAGGACTTAAGAGTATGGAAAATAGTACAATTTGGAGAAAGAAGGATGGAAATGGTTATTATCTAATCGTTTTCACTTCTTAATGCGTAAAAAAGCACTGCATTATTCGTTTTTTTTGATTCACATTTCTTTGGTTTCTCTTCTGAGTTATTGTTTTTGGATAAATTATACAAAATTATCGCATCTACAGATTTAAAGCATTGGGACCATTTCAATATGGAGTTAAAGTTGAGCAATAAAGTCTAACTGGCAACGGATTTTTCAATTTTCGAGGCAACTTGCAATAGCGGTATGAAAGTATTGACACGTAAAAACTATAGCTTTTAGTCTCCTCAAATAATTTCATGTAACAACTTCCGAACAGTCATCCCCCCACTTGGGCACGTTATAGTGAGGGTTCGAGACCACATATGTCTGTTAAATGTGAGGAAAAGTAAGTAAGCAAGTAAGCAATCCATCATCAGGGGGAGGAAAAACAGTTGGCTTTAGCTCTATGGGAATATGGACGGACATGTCCTGTCCATCCATTTTGACATGGGAAAGAGACATAAGAGAATATATCCTACACTCAAGCCTACGAGTATCTCGCCCTCACATGAATGAATGACAGTCTACTCTCTAGTCTTCCAGTCATGTCTACAAACGCAAAGCTCCAAGAAAAAAGGCTGGTGAAAGTAGAAGAGGAGAGAAGGACGGTGGTGAAAGTATTTGGAAGAGCATCTCAATTTAATTCCATTCCTTCCACCGTCCGTGGTTCCTTCCTTCGTTGAGATGAAATGAGTTTGACAGACAGAGTCGGATAAGATAAAAGGAAATGGATGGATAACAATGCAGAGAGGAGAAAGTTCTTCCGACTGACCAGAATCAATTCTACGTTAAAAGCAATCGAATGTTTGTTTTGTTTATTTACTTATAAAGTCTTCTTCTCTTACTTAAAGCAACAATATTTCATTTTCACTTTCTTTATATTTCTCTTGAAAAGCCTACTTGAACTTTCACCAGCTTTTTCTCTCCGACACTTTCTTTTAGATACTTTCTGACGCAACAACCCGACAAAACAGCAACAGCAGTAACTGAAAAGGGGAGATGGAAGAGAAAGCGAGAAAGAAAGAGAAAGACGGGCGAAAGTGTCCATCCGTATTGACTTTCACTTGAGTGATTTTGATGATTCACGACGTTTCTTGCTCCTGGTGGTACTGGCTTTCTTCGCAGTTTTAACTGACGACGACGATGTCCATGAAGAGATTGGTCTTTATCTATGTCAATTTATTTTGTAAACGGTGCGGGTTAGACGGGTTCAGAGAAAGAACCCAGGCCAGATATGAAAAGAAAGTTGCCAAAACTTTCTTCATCCAAGGAAACCGCTATAATCGAGAAAACCGCCAAACCTAGAAACCGCTATAATTTTCGTAATTCAAGTTAAATTACACAGTTTTCTCGTCAGACTGTTGATGGTCATTCTGAGACGAATAATCGCCCGACGTAAATTATTAAATGACGACCTTTCGACTTGAATTTACCATTGCGTGAGATAGCATGGGGCAAGACGATTTACCTTCATTCAATCGTCAATTAGTTTTGAAACCTTGATTTGGTTCCTTCACCAAAGCATTTTGTTGTTTCCTAAAATTTCCTGCCCTACGGGCTGATGCAAAGAGAAAGCGTGAAGAATTCGATGGAAGTGAGGGTCTTTAAAATAAAGATTCCCGTGGGACTTTCACCCGCAGCCTTCTCCATCTCTTTTCCCTTCTCTTCTCACATCTTCACTTCAGTTTCGTTCCCTTACTTTACTTTACTCCCATCAGAACAGAACCATAGAATGATTGGATTAAACACACTTTGCTTTCCTTCTTGAGAGAGTGGAAACCTACATCGTCTAGTCACTTAGTTTGAGAATTCACCAGACTGAGAAAGAAAAAGTGTACAAAAAAACAGAAACGGCGAAAGACAAAGTCTTTCTCTGTTTTTTCCAGACACCACATCTTGTACTGTGGTTTCATTGTTTACTTCTTCATTTGATGAGTTCCTCTTTTTCCTTCTTCCTCAACAACCGTCGACGAGAGGATGACGGTGGTAATGATGGGGTTAGACAACAGTCATCTTCATCAATACCGGTGCCCCCATGACAGCAACACCTGGTGGCAGGTTCAAAGTGAAAGTTTTCCTCCTGCTTTCACCGAGCATAGCTTTTCTAAGAAGGAGGACTTTTTTCCTTCGACAGAGGGTCGAGAAGGGTAGTATCCTCAACATCAACTACCCTACCATCAATCACAAGAACAAAGTCACAATAGTCATCCTCGTCAGGGACATTATTCCTATGACAACAGCTCCTCATATCCCCCTGGCTATCAGAACCACACACACAACGGCTATGCAAGTGCAAATGGAAGTGGAAATAGTGGCTTGTGTTAGCAGCAAGTTTCTACAACAACACTTTGGTGTCAGGAGAAAGCAAAGTGTCCTTTTCTTCTAGTCCGAGTTTCTTGTTTGCACTTTCTTCGAGTGCAAGAAACAGTCAAAATATTAAAGCTTCATCATCATCATCGCCCCCACTCTTGTCCACCCCTACACCCTCATCCCCTCCTGTGGGTGTGACAGGGGTTGGGATTGGAGGGTATAGTATTTTCTCATCTGAGAACTCTGGTGGTGGAGAAAGCAAGGATGAAGAAGAAGGCATCATAACTTTCGAGACTGAATTGCCATTGCCTCATCATCATCGTTCCTCCTCCTCAACTCTTCTTTCCTTGGATGAAGAAAGCTCATATCGCAGGAAAAACAGGACGAGGTGGTAACAAAATGTTGACATTTATTTTAGCAATAGTGTCAGATTGATTTCGATTTTTAATGTCAAAGGCAGAGAGAAGCAGAATCGAGAAAGCATGACTTTAAAAGACAAAGCAAAAAATAATTTCTTTGGTAAAGCAGAGACTTAAACTTGAGTTAGATTTGTCTTCTACATAAGAAGTCTGCCATTATGCATTATGAGGGACAATCGTAGTAAAAGTGAAGAAGTCATGCAAACAAACACACAAATTGATTATGAATCCCGACGCCACAAAAGTTTTTAAAATTTCCAATTATCAATATATAGATCCGTTTCTTGTAGCTTTCTCAACTTTTGTAGCTATTTGATATGCACTTTTACCCATAAAACACGGAGAAAGCCATTAGTACAGGATACTTTAAGACATTCAGGAAAGGAAATTGTATGGGTGGTAATTATCTGGTAGTAATTATTGAGAAAGCAAAAATTTGAAATCATTTGTAAGCTTTTTAGGTCTTTCAATTGCTACAATTCCATTCGTGCATCATTGCGGCCACTTCTTGTCCAGTCATGACTGTGTACTCTCTCGTATAACGTATTTGTTCCAACACTTCCGGTTTGAAATAGTCACCTTCAAGATGTTCCTCACAAGTACGATTCTTCGAAGGAATGTAGATGTCCAGCTGCGTCCAAGCTTGAAGTCGAGCCTGCGCAGGAAGCTTGCATCTCTTCTTCTTGTCAGCCTTGTCCTTACAGAGGAAACAGCAGCTGTCCGATTGCCCCATTGATTTTACACCTGGAATGGGAATTTTGACTTCTCCCTTTTTCACTGGTTCAGGAAGGTTCTTGATGGAACGGAAGGATGAGAAGCTCCACTGACTGGAACCGATGGATGTAGCTTGCGAATCTCCGACACGCAGCTGAAGTTCGAAGTCCTGAGACATGAGGTTTTGAGAAAGATCCACGGAGGCAACAGTAGCTTGGCTCTCCTCGTTTTGATTAGCCGGTGCCGCTTCGATGAAATCATCGATGTCCATTGCTTGGGATTCTTCGGCAGGAATTGAATGAATTGAAAACGTTTGCGACAATTGAATGGACTCGTGTGATGCGATGGAAAGTGTTTGAGAGTCTTCATTGAC
>JAQGCL010000347.1:0-15596 GCA_034699605.1 Isotomiella paraminor | reverse complement strand
AATTGACAAAATTTTTGTGCTGCGCAATTCCGTTTAGTTTACTCCAGCGTTCACTTCTATTCAATTTTGCTTGATCAATTTTGGTTGGCATTAGAGGGTAACAAATTATTTATACCTGCAGATCTCTTAGGGATCACCAAAGCCCTCCCTCTCTGTGGATACAATTAGCCTCGCTCTTATCCATTATAAAATCATATTTACTTTACAAGTTTCCTAATAAGACATGTAAGTGCTATGTATATATATCTCATGATATATTAGGCAAATTGTCAGTTGCATATGTCTGGGTGATACTATATTTGAAGTTCAAAGTAAATTGATTAAAGTTTAAGTCTCTGCTACTGAAATTGAACATACATCGATTAAATTAAATTAATTAAATTAATTTTAATTTTGCATGGAGTTGTTTCATTCCAAAGTGCTTTCCTTTTCTTTTGCATTTTAAAAAAGATAACTCAAATTGATTATATATGGCTCCACTTGAGTCGATTTCAAAATTTACAGGTTGAGATGAAACGTGTCTAACAATATTCGACAGTCGTGAAATTGAGCGTAATAAGCAAAGGCAAAATCCATGAAAACACTTCACCATCGTAGGACAGTGTAAAAAGTTTGGTCATTCTGTCGATCGTGGCGAGGTATTTTAAAGACAAGAAGTTCCATTAAGTTTATGTGACTCTTGTTTTAAAGTTTTTAATAGCGAACGAGCCAAGATTGATTTTTTGCCCCATTTATCTGTTGATGAAACCCAACAAAACATATTTAAAAACCGAACAAAACCTAAATAAAACCGAATAAAGATTTTCAAATCTCCATTCGACACATAACTAATTAGATATCTATAATTATATTATTATATAGATAATTATAATATAGATAATTATACCTAACCTAGCTATCTCTGGAACCGATTAGGTTAGGTACTTCAATACCTCTAGCAGCTATGTGCTAAATCTTACCCAAATGGGTTGAGTTAGTGTGGGAGGAATCATGCCGACGAATTCGGCAGTCGGAAAAGCGATAGTTATTGTAATGTATAGAGAGAAGAGAGAAGATAAACGTAGAGGACACCGGTAGGGTATTGTAATATCTTTTCCTACAATGTGACGATTTGTGTGACCAGCCCATTGGTTTATTCTGCAAGATTAAACCGGATTAATTCCAATTCGCAACTTCACAAAGATTGCAATGTATTGTCGAGAGGGATAAGGGAGTTTTGGTAAAGGCTCCAACGGGTGCTTATTTAAGGACGGAGATGGATGTATTATTTAAGGAAGGAGATGGATGTATCTCTGCATTATAACACCCTAACGAATAGCCATGTCGTACGTACCTGTTTCCAAAATATTGTCATTTTGAGCAGACGACGATTGCCATACAAGTAGGGCGATGAGGGGTGTGATAATTCCAGACGTAGTAGTCATATTTGATTTCCAGTATTCGCAGTCCTAAAAGTTAAAAAATTTGAATGATCATGGTAATGATATTTAATGATTTGCCACGTCATATTTATTGAAATGGCCAGACAGCTAGGTTTGGAGCAAAATGAATTATTACAAGTTGACATACAATGAACGACATAAGTCGATGTGTTGGTTAGAGATACAAACGACACGAAAAGTACTTATTAGCATGACGATATCGTCAAGTCAAGGGTCAAGTCATGGGAAAGTTCGGCAGTCTTGAATCGCAAACAATGTTGTCCACGACACCTATGTCTCCCATTCAAGTCCCGTAAAACGACACCTACCGTTTCACTCATAAGTTCTATATTTTTCCGTGATTAGGCTAACCGCACAAATGGAGAAGTGCTATACATCTGGAGTGATCTAGTATACATGTGAAATGGTCAAGTCATATTTTTTTTATAACACCTTTAGATGCTGATAGAAGGAGAAAACTCAACTCCCAACTCACTCACCACCATTCCAAAAGATAGGGGGACAATACGTGGGCCCTTATGGCAGCCCCCCTGGGGGTTGCTCAATTGATACTATAATCGAAATCAGTGTGCCTGATGACCGGAAAAGTGTATGTTGTAAATTTCACTGGCACATTCAACGTCGGTCTCCGGTTGGTCCCTGAGGAAGACGGAAGTCGAAGGTAAGACCTGTAGTCCTTAGGGAGGAGGGGAGGGGGATGTAGGATCTGCAGTCCTTGAGGTTTAGGGGGATGCATTAGCTGTATTCTTTGGGAATGAGGGGAGGGGAATGTATAATCTGTGTTCCTTTTGAAAGGGAAAGTGTCTGTAGTTCTTGGAGAGGAGGGAATGGGAATATAAGATCATCAGTCCTTGGTAAAGAGGGTAGGGGAATGTAGGGTCTGATGTCCTTGGAGAGAAAGGGAGAAGAATGTATTATCTGTATTCCACGGGAAGGAGGGAGGGGATTGTGCTATCTGTAGTCCTTCGGGAAAAGAGGAGTAGAATGTAAGATCTGTTGTCCTGTATGAGTAGGTGAGTATAATGTTGACGTTGTTCTTTTGGAGAAGAGATTGTAGGCTCGGTGGTCCTTTGGAGCGAAAGGGAGGTCGTCAGACGGGTACTCCCTTGCAGAGGAGGGCCCGTGAGAATGTGTAGTCTCTCTGAAGGTTGGGAGATGACGGAAAACACAATTTTTATTGGGGAAATTGCAACTGCTTTGATTTATTCCTTCTGCTGGCACATATGTGCTTGTGGTTATAATCTGATGGTGATTTAACTGCACTTAGCAACATAAACTGCCATATACCCTATAGTGAAATGAATATTGACAAACCTACGTTGCTATTGGAAAAGTTGACCCGATAGGGCTTAGACCTTGAAGGGACTTTCCGATCTGGCTGAACTCAAACCAGGATTTACCCTGATAATGTATTCATGCCAAGTTTCCTCCTAATCTATCCAGACGTAATCGTGTTAACGGACAGACATGGTAAAAGCGCAATGTACTTTCAGTGCATAATTAGCTGTCGAAAAATGCGCTCAAGCAATGCCTCATGAACATGCAGCCATGTCGATTGAAAAACAATGGATTTATGAAGGTTATATTTGTCAGCAGTTGGAGGGCAGCTGCCAACATCGGGTACATTGTCAAACAAAATTCAACCTCGCATACCAATGTAGTTGTACGTGATGCCCGAACGTTCTTGAAAGTTTAGTTGTACTAGAGTCGACAACCTACTATCTGAATCAATTGCTTATCAGTTCCAACGCGAGGATGGCCTTTCAGCCTTTTGGCCTTATTCACCCCTCGGCCTACTCCAAAACGCGTTATAAAAGGTGTATAAACTCGTCCTGAAGTGAATCTATTATTTTTATCGCCTAATCATACAACCGACCTCCCGAAATTACAAAGAAAGACATTCCGTCACGCTAAGGATTGTAGACATTGAGAAATACGTTCATATAGTATAATAGACGAATGTAATTACCTATTTCGTCCGGGTAACACGGTTGAAATTATTGACGCTCTAGCCACTTCAGGCGGCGGAGCTGAGGATGGTGTGACTTTGTACCTTCTGGATTATTAGGAATAGTTCAGAAGAAGGTTGGGCGTTTCAGGGCCTGTTGTCGAAGAGAAGGGGCTTGTCACAGCTTACTTACTGGGCCTAGCTTACTCACTTTGTGTTGTAACGGGAACAATGGCAAATTTAATTGTACATCTTTATTGGAACATAACAAAACTATAACCCTTGTATTATACAAGAAGGACCTGCTGTTTCCCTTTCACAAATATTTGAGTAAAAATTAAATGTCTCAATTCTTATCCTCTTGTCGACACAATGTTCAGGTTTGAACCAAAAACGTAACCGTTTTTTAATCCAAGCTTCCAAACTCGAAGTGTTCGTCTTCAGGGGAAATTGAGAAAGTTGGAAAAAATTAACGTCTTTCCACAACAATAAGTCTTTGTTGCGTAAAATCAATATTTCAAATGTTTTTATAAATGGCTTTTGAAATATAAATTGCGACGTAACGCATCGTCACCTAAGCATAAAACTTACTTTCAAGCAACTGGGCTAGGTAATAACTCAGATAGAGATAAAATACATATTTAATCTATAGCAAACAAAAATTTTCTATCTAATCAAAGAGGCACAATACGTCACAAACCATGGTCAGACTTAATTAATGCAAGGAAACAGGTTTAATGCCGTTTGGTCAACAACTTGATGTCGTTAAGGAACAAGTACACACAAACGTCACCCATACCCTTGCGTCAAAGGTTTGATTTGACTTATTGTTAGTGCTAATAATTGGTATGTCGTTGCAAAAGATAGTTTCAATTTACTTTATTTTAATCCATTAAAATTTTTACCTCAAAATTTTGGCTCATTTGAACCTCATTTCATTCTTTTCATTTGGTTCCCACATTACTTTCGCTTTTATTTTATGCACATAGAACAACCAAATTAGAGTTCTACTACACTTGAATTAAATTGAATCTTATGGCCATGGCTTTCTTATGGGTTTTTGAATTCGGCCCCAAAAAGTAGCCATGTCATTTAGTATGGCACTTCAAATGCACGATCAAATTGAATATCTTTCCGAGTTTGTCTAAACTTTCTTTTGCACTGACGGTTACAATAGATAACAATTTTTAAGAACATAATTTTTAAATTATTTAAAGATCAAGTTAAGTCAAAGGTTGTGTCCTTTTAACCTTCACCACGAAAGTATCAAAAACTAAGTATGTAGAGCTAAAAATATGGTAAAGCTTGATTGCTCAATCCATTTCACAAAATTGTAAAGTTTTTTTGAAGATCCTCGAAGCCGAAAAAGTTTTAACCTCCTTGAGTTATTTAAAAACTTTGATCCCTAGCCCACCCATCAAGCATTTGATTTCTAATGTACGATTCTACACAAGATGTTCTGTTACTATTGTCTTCTCGGGATATTATGAGTGTCTTATTTATAAAGAAAAAATTATGCTTCTTCAAGTTGAAAGCCAAAAAGCCACTGCCGCCGTAATGCTCGCTACATACAATACTCATGTCAAGGGTACGGCTCTATAACAATACTTTTAACAAAGTAAAACAGCAATAAGCAACAAAGTTTGAGATTCCTAATTTCTGTGCTTTTGGTTTGCTTGCTGTTTTGCTTCAAAATCAAGGATAAAAAGAAGGGCTGAAGGGCTTGTTGCTTTTTCTCTGGATTGAGCAATACATCAAAATCAAAACCATAAGAGTCATCGTCGTGTCACCACAAAAACCTTCAAAAATGTTATGCATTTTACAAAGCAGAGCATTTGCATTCCTGACTCACGAACGACAACGACTTCCTGTTGACACCGCCAACTCATCTATGTGGTGGACCTCAATGTAGAAATGTGACTAATTGAATGTGTTTTCACAAATCTAATTAAAGAAGGTTACATAAAAATAAGTTTATTCAAACATTCAAAAAACCACACTCGATCAGGAAGCATAGGACTTTTACATTACAACATTCTCTCGGGGAAGATGAGACCATTCACTCTCTTCGCCATTATTTTCATCATTTCAACTTTCTTCACCACACCCTCCTCCTTATGGGAAGGAGACGAGGGAAATGTTCGGGTCGAAATGTCAAGTTTTCAACGTGGAGGAGGTGGAAGAACGAGGGCTTATCATCGTCACTACAAAAACCGCCCAAGACCACACCCACCACCTAAGGCCAACAATAACTACGGAAGACAGGCAACGCCACCACAAAGAAATGGAAATCGGAACTACCACGGTTATGCGGATGATGTGGATTTGAATGGTTATGCTGCCGTCCTGGGATAGCCGATAGACATTTATTAGATGTCTTACATTCATTCATAGATTTTATTGTGACTGTGGAGAGATAATTTTGGAAACCTCAAAACAATCAATTGCATTACACACTGAAGAAAAAATTAAAATAACCAACATTTTGAAATAGGCAACTGAAAAGTTTTGAAGATCCTCGCAACCCAAAAAGTTTTAACGTCCTTCATTTATTTAAACATTTAGATAGCTGTCTTCTTCCCACCTCATATTTACAAAGAAACAGTAGTAGTAGTAGTAGTAGTAGTGTATTTATTACGTCTTTCGAGCAAAGCCCATAACGCAAGTTGAATTACAAGCAAATTTCATTTCATACATAATTTTGAGCCGATAGGGAGATAGCTAATTTGCCTAATAACGCATGGGTGTGAGTTGTGGCGAGCATTGGTCTTAGCGATGGCCTTGGGCTCGGCTGCAGACTTGGTCCAGAGTCTCATCCCGGCTTGAAGGCTGGTAAAAATTCCCGTCCACCACCAGACAGAAGGAGATGTTATGGCCCCTGCTTCAATTCACGATGCATGCACCCTAACACCACTTCCTCACGGTCCTCAAGGCTCCTACGTCAATACCCTTAAGAACACTTTGTGAGCGGGAGCGGACGTAATCGGCTTTGCGATTAAGTGCATTTTATAAAGTAGGAACTGCATTGACCCACTCTTCCTCACCCAACACCATGCATAAAACGAATTTACAAACTTTTGTCCGTCACAAATTATTATTCTGGTGGATGGATGACGATGATGAGCATCTTGAAGTTTTGGGTCGATGGGCCCTTCAAGTCTACAGGTGAGTATCTTGTGGCAAGGATACGTATGAACTTGAGAAGTGAGTGAGTTGCTCGATGCAAAAAGTGAGCTTGATTCTCTAACGTAGGGGGGTCAGTCTTATTTGGTGAGTTTCACTCAACTCAAAAAAGATGCTTTCTCGCATCCCTCAAACCAAGCCCAGTGAGGAGGAGTAAGGATTCTCATCCAATGGGTATTGCGCTACGCTCACAAAGTTACGAACTCACTTAACTTGGCCTTTATATTAAGTGATATATTGTGGTAACTTTCCATTCCGTCCTCACCCACATAACAGAGATCTCATTTGAATCCAAAGCTCATAGCGAAAGCGTAACAGAGATCTCTGTAAAATGCTCCTCACCTTTAACAACTCTTGGAAGAAATTCCTTTTCCATTGTGTAAAAACGAACGGGATTTCCGACTCGACTTTTTTCCTCCTCACCTTTTGATTTAGGGACGCGGGTTCAAGAAGAGAGAAGAAGGAGTATAGTAAAGAAGGGCAGGGGCAGTAGGAAACTCGCCTTCAACAGGTCCACGTCGTATATTTTTACTTTGCCGCCATCTTCGATGGGATACAATAAGACCAGTAGAACACTTTCTCCTCTCTTGACTCTAACTATTAAGAAGATAAGCACGAAGCCCCACAGAAATAAGCAGCTACGACCAACTGTAAGATTCAAGTGTCCGATCCGATTGTGTCAATTAACATTAGTGTGCCAATTCCCCACTACCGAGCCAAGACTATGTCCGTCTTTTGGAATGCATTCAAGTACTTCAGTATCAATCTGCTTTATGCAGGGTTGGGGACCATTGAAGAACATTGATTATTTTGATTTTAATTTGATTGTAATTCAATTGATTATAAATTAGATAACGACTCAAGAACTAATAATACAATTGAAATCAAAAGCCTACTGCAGATGTCATCTGCAGATGCAGCAGCGAATAGTGTGACGAATGACGATAGGTACGTACATAATACACTTATATTTAATATATATAGATGTTCATAAAAGCAATTTGACTATAGACTACTTACCTTTGTCATTTGTAGAGGTAGGTGATTATAGGCTGAATACATTATTATGACGGAAAACTATTGCTTGTTTATCATTGCATTCATATGCAATTCCTACGAGGAGGTGGGGGGGGACTCAAAAACTAGTAAAGATGCGAATAAAAACTCAACTTTTTCTCGTGGTTTTCATTAACATATCTTGATTTTCAGAAAAGGTGTCATACAAGCATGATATTCTGTTAATTAGGTTGCTCTGACCTGCCATATAGTTGGCATTGGAAATTATGCTGCATAAAAGAGCTGCATAATAATTTGTAAAATCATTCAGTTTAAACTAGAGCGCAAGGTACATATAGGTTGTATGAAACGAATCAAATGAGCGACAGACCCACCCATGTAGTGGTACACTTTGTATCTTCTGAAATCATGCTGGTTCGAAGCAGTCTTCACAACGGACGGGTCCTTGGATCATGAGCTATTCAACACCCATGCCCGACGCACGTTTTTACAATTACAACTGTTCCTGGAGAAGTCAGAAGGTCATCCGATTTTCAGGCCCAAAGCCGTGGGAAGAAACCAAATTCCTATCGCAAAGCAGCTTGTCATAACCCACTATCTTCTTGGGCACCAAAGGAAATGCAGGGACAATTGGAACAGAGTAAAGAAGTTGTGTTTTGACAGAGTAAAAAATGTAAGCAATTATTGTATTGCCTAGAGTTAAATCATTACTCCTAACTAGTTATTAAGTGGTTAATAGATTGATTTTAATCCACCAGGCGGTACTATCGCTGTACCAGGAACTGATTTATTGGCCAGACGCAGAAGAGCGAAACCAAATGGTGGCATCATTATATGAAAATTTGCCTCGTTGTATTGGTTTTGTGGATGGAACGGAAATTCTCGAGGAGGCCCCAATTGACGACCACGAGTCTTTCTACGGTCGTAAACAGAGGTACTCAATTAAAACGCAGGTCATCTGCGACAAGAGCAAACGAATCCGACATCTGGTGACCGGATATCCGGGCGTACACGATTCTCGACTTTTTAATAAGTGCTCTGTGGGAGGGGATCCCCAAAGGTTAATATAATAATTTTATCATACTCAATGATATTTGTGCAAAATCTGTTATCAGGTACTTCTCGGATGAGCAGTGGATCCAACATCACCCAACATCGTGCTTCTCTCAGACACACATTCTACATGTCCCCTTCAAGGGACAGATTCACATGAATTTATTACAAGGACAAATCCCTCGCATGTTTACCATGGTAGTCCACAGAGTCTTAAATCAATGAAAACGTTGCCTCCTCTCAGCCGCTTTCTCATATATGCAGATGGGCCGTCTTTGCTTACGGAGAAGGAATCATCATCATCACATACACAAGTAGATCACACACACACACGCAGCAAAAGCTTGATAACATTTCTTCTCTCTCTCTCTCTCTTTTACGTTACATAAGCTCTCTTCTCAATGGAGACAGCTTCATATTTCTTTTTACATAAAGGATTATTGCTTATAGTTCTATTAATTCCGGCCTTAGCTAAATTCTGTAAGGGTGTTCTGTGTGTGTCTCACACTTCTCCAGAAGTCAAACATTAAGTGGCTTACACACTAAGCTTGAGTTAACAAAGCGGACAAACTTCAGGAATGCTTTATGCAAAGAGCAACATCGACCTGCCAAAAACAAAAGTTTGTAACTTTTACAATAGTCTCCTTTGACTTTTTTTCACCTGGTGCAAGTGAAATACATTGCAAATCTACATTTATTGGCCTTACGATTCTTCATTGTTTTACCAGTCTTCTGAAACAGCAAAAAACTAACAATGCAAAAAAGCGAGCTTTGAAGCGGGTGTAGCAAGAAACTGTTTTATACATGTAGCTCGGTGATTCTTTCCCTCCATCAGACTCTCCTTTTTTTGTATGCTGCTATTTCTTTTACTTCCATCATCGAATGGTTAAATTTTAGTTGGTTCAAGTAGCAGGCTTTTTAGGCAACTCTTTTGCCTTTTCAATTTGTCCTCCTGTTTCAAGTTTTCCGTCATGTCAACACGTTTTCTTCGGTTGTGCATCTTCGATTTTCATGAAAAATTGGTAATGAGTCAAGAAGCACTGTAGGGCCAATCAGACGATTGGAATAAACGCTTCGACATTCCAGTGAAGAAATTGACACAAAAACGTTTTTGTCATTTAAGAAACGCTGCAGAGATGTGTGTGGCTGTGGAATTGAGCGAGTCCAATAAGGTTTCCTCCTCTTCACTTCCTGCATTGGCTGTTTGGCATAATTGTATAGCACACCCGTTCGCTTTAGAATTTTGATTATTACTCTTGCTCAAGAATTCTTCAGATCAACGCAAATACAGAGTTGCCTAGTTTACTCTTCATGAAGAATTATTTGAATATCTAATCTTGACTTCTCGACTTTTGAATATCTAATCTTTTCTGAATATCTAATCTAATCGACTTCTTTTCCACCGTCGTTGAAGTCATGCACTATGCAAGGTCTTTCTTCAAACCAAACCCCGGAATAAAAACGATGTACTCGTAATTAAGTATTTGAGGCTTTTTTCTTTTTGTAGGTTGAAGTAATGCAAAAAATATTTCACATTCTGCAAACTATCGAGCAAATACTGTAATTGGTTTGGGTAGGATAATGTTTTCCCAAGAAACATCTAGTTTTTTTACTTGTTTTCTGACGGTGCAAAACAAGTCAAAGTGTGCGAAAGACTTCAACGTTGTTAATTTTAGTCTTAAACAGTTCGAATATTCCAAAAATGGGAAAATTCCCTGCGAAACTGACGTAATTTAAATATTCTCAATTTTTTTATTTTCTACGTTGAAGCATGCAAAAATAATCTCATCTTTGCCTCTGGTTTAAATACAACTATAGTTTCACGATAGTTTCAGGCACGTGTCGTAGAGGGCGAAGAGGGCCAAGAAAACAATGGACGGGTTTATGTCTTAACGGGCATCAAAAATTGAATGAATGATGCATTTTTTTGCTTTATTCTTTATTAGTGCAAGAAAGTACAAAATTCACCATCATCTCGTTTTGTCAAAATAAAAGTGGAAGCTTGAGGTATAGTGGATAAACTTCAGGCCCACAAAATGCAAAAATGTGTGAAAGGCTTTGATGTCAGTATATTCTTTCTGCAACCCATGACTAATTTTTAGTCAGTTCGATGTACTTCTTCAGCTTCAGTTCAAACCACACTAATACACCAAAAAGCAAAAAAAGCAACAAGCAATCCAACATTCTTTTTATTCTTGATTGAGGCAAAAAAGCAAACCAAAAGCACAAAAATTAATCATCTCAAACTTTGTTGCTTACTGCTGTTTTTAGGAACATCAAAACCACTCAAATTGAACTAACCTTTAACCTTTTATTAAAATATCATTGTCAACATTTGTATTTCTACGTTGAAGTTTTGCAAAAGATATTTTTCATTCTGGAAAGTACGGAATACTTTTCTGCCACATTACAACAGTTTCACAAAGAAGAGAGAGTTTATATCTTGATGAAGGTGAGACCTCTTCTGTTGTAAAAAAAGAAAGGAGTGGGTTTAGTTTCAGGCACGTGTGGTAAAGGGCTAAGAGGGCCAAGAAAGAAAGCAATGGACGGATGCTTCGGGTTTCAAAAGTGGAATGAATGCACGATGCGTTGCTTGATACTTTCTTATTATTGCAAATGTACAAAAATTTCGTTTTGTCAAAATAAAAGCTTGATGAGTAGAGGACAAAGTTCCGTCCACAAAAAGGATGACGAAAGGCTTCGACGTCGGTATACTTTTCTGCACTCCTTAATATCTATAAATCAGTTAGGTTTTCGATGTCCAGTCCAAATTGTGATTTTTATTGTCATTCATTTTGTGTCACATATAGCATGTTTTCAAAGCTAAATTTCACGCGTTCATTCTTGATTTTGATTTTTAACGAAATGCCATAACGCCGACCAAATAGTCATTCATTTAAATACGAGTTATGATAAAAATCGTTGCACAAAAAAATGAGATTAAACTAAAACTGTAATTATTGTAAAAGCAATGATGATCTCTGGAGCGAAAAGTTACATGATTTGATTATCTATTAGATATCATTACTGGGATCACATAAAGCATTTGTGTAAAGAGCCACTTAATAAAATGATGGTTCACTATCTAAATTTACTCATGACTGTACTCGTAAACCTCGTACTCCTCGAGGAAGTTGACCAACAATAATGACAAATAATCTAAATGTTTAAATGAATAAAGAAAGTTAAAACTTTTTCGGCTGCGAGGATCTTCAAAACTTTACAATTTTGTGAAATTCATTCCACCTACCCACACCGCACCATTGTTCTCATACCACTAACCAAAACTATACAAGCTTGATTATGATTGCTTTATTGCTTTCTTTATGTTGTATCTGAGCATTTTTGGTTCAACCAAGCACAAACTAAGCATCCTGAATGCTGGCATGTTTGTTGGTTTTTTTTCTACGATTGAAATGGGTAACTTTTAATTGGTTTAGGTGCGTTAATCATTTCCCACGAGGAAATATTTGACTTGTTCCACAGGCGTTGACGTCAGACACACAATACTTTACAAGGTTTTTCCTGAAGCCATTCTGTATCTGACGTAATTTCAACATTTTAGACTTTTTTCTTTTCTACGTTGAAATTGCCAAAATTTATCTCACCTCTCGATTCGATGATTCTTCCGTACAGGAGAAAGGAAAGAGTTTCATCATCCTCTGTTGCTTAAGAAATGGCAAGCATTTTATTCTATGAATCGTTCTCCATCATCATCATCATCCTAATCTCGCGTTGCTTGTAAGTAATTGGAAGCTTTTCATTGTGGAATTGATTATAGCAAAAAAGCAAAATAGTCTTTAAAACTCAGTTGACCCTTTTGTCATCTGGTGCAAGTGAAATACTTTGCAAATCCACATTTATTGGCGTTACGGTTCTTCATTATCAAACCAGAAATAATCAATGTTCTGAAACAGCAAAAAGTGAACCATATGCAAAACGTTTTAATGGTTTTCACCTTTTGCAATTATAACTTATTTTTACCATATTTTGAAAGCTTTCTGTTTCAAAATTTGGATATGTTTTTTAAGACGGTGAAGAAGCTACACTCAACATTTAACGTTTTTTTGACAATTTCAAATATTCCTTGAAACCACTCCTCCCCCTCTCTCCTTTTTTCTATGTACAGAATACTTTTCTGCCATATTACAGCAGTTTCACAGAGAAAAAACCTGATCCCTGATGCTTTTTCCGTATGAGAACAAAGAGGAAGAGTGTGATGATGATGAGACCTTCTCTGTTATAAAAAGCGAAGAGGTTTTGAGGAGGGAGGAAGAGGAGGGTGAGTGGTTTCAGGCGCTTGTAGTAGAGGGCGAAGAAGGCCAGGAAAACAATGGACGGGTTTCAAGTGGAATGAATGATTTAATTTTCTTAATCAGTTGTTCTTGAGATGATTGACTTGTAGTTTTTATTGCTATTCATTTGCATTATGTTTCCTGTCGTATTGCATTCTTATAAAGCTGTATTTGACGCGTACCATCCCTTTATGTCTCACAAATCCAAACGCATGATCTAATGTAGCAAAAAGGAAAAAAGACGTGCTTTGAAATGATATCCAGGAAGCAACTTTTGGTATTTGCAAAAAGAGCTGGTGTCTGCCATATTGCTAAACAAACAACAAGCAATCCAACATTCTTTTGATTCTTGATTGAGGCAAAAATGCAAAAACCAAAAGTACAAAAATGAATCATCACAAACTTTTTTGCTGATTCCCGTTGTTAGCAACTGCAGAATAACAAATTAAACTGAAATCAATTTAAATATTTTCGACTTTTGCATTTTCTACGTTAAAGTTTCACAGTGAAAAAAACCTGATGCTTTTTCCATGAGAACAAAGAGAAGGAGTTGTTTCATCTTCATGATAATCCTGAGACCTCTTCTGTTCTAAAAAGAGAAAGAAGAGGGTGGGTAGTTACAGTCACGTGTGGCAGAGGGCGAAGAGGGCCAAGAAAAGAATGGACGGAGGTTCTTCAAATTTCAGACCTCAAAGTGAAAGTATGAATGAATGGCTTCAACGTCGGTAACTTTTTTTTGCAATATTTAATATGTTTTTAGATGTACAACTTGTGATTTTTATTGCAATTCATTTTGTGTCGTTATAGCATTTTTAAAAAGCTTCATTTGACGCGTGCATTCTTGATTTTGATTTTTAACTAAACGCAGAATTTTGTCATTCATTTAAATATATAATAAAAATTGTTGCACAAAAAAAATCAACTAAAACTAATTATTGATAAAGCAATGACGAACTCTCGAGAGAGACAAAGTTACATGATTATCTATTATCATTACTGGGATCATATAAAGCATTTTGTAAAAAGCGCACTTAATTAATGATGGTTCACTAATTAGCTTTACTCATGTTGACTGTACAACCGTTAAAAATGTCTTCATGTTTAAAAGTTGGTTATAGCATCTTAACATATAGGATTGTATTGGCAGTCACACCCGTCGAAATTTCAATATTGCTTATATAAATACTCATTAATTAATCAAAGTCTGTATTAACTTGGACTTTGAATAGTTTAAAAACTGTGATATATTTTTACAACGTTGAAGTTGCATTCAAAATTTGACTTTTTTTGACAATTCGAAATACTCCTTCAGTTCAAACCACTCCTCACTCTTTCTTTTCTTATTCCTTTTACGAGTACTTTCATCGAATTGGATTAATTTTAATTTAGGTACGATGATATTTTCACAAGAAAAATCTGTATTTTAATTTACAAATGTTTGACTTGTATCCCACCGACGATGAAGTCATTAATCCAGCAAAAAAGCTACAATCCAACATTCTTTTTATTCTTGATTGAGGCAAGAAAGCATAAACCAATCACAAAAATTAATCATCTCAAACTTTGTTGCTTATTGCTGTTGTTAGAAACACCAACACCTGTCCAACTAAACTAACATTAATTTAAATATTTTCGACTTTTTTAAATTTTCTACGTTGAAGTTTCACAGAGAAAAAACCGGATGCTTTTTCCATGAGAACAAAGCTAAGGAGTTTCATCTTCATGAAGGCAAGACGACCTCTTCTGTTGAGCAAAGAGAGAGAAGAGGGTGGGTCGTTTCAGGCACGTGTGGTAGAGGGCGAAGAGGGCCAAGAAAACAATGGACGGGTGACGCTTTACGTCTTGCCGGGTTTCAAAAGTGGAGTGAATGAATGATGCGTTGCTTTTAGTTCTTTCTTATTATTGCAAATGTACAAAGATTCAGTGTTGTTCAAGATACTTTCATAAGATACAAGATACTGGGTACAAGATACAAGATACACCCAGTATCTTGTATCTTCTGAAGCTCCACCAGGACTGTATCTTTTCAAAGTATCTTGCCAATGTCATTCGAAGTATCTTGTACTGAGTATCTAGTACTCTTCAAAACTTAGTATCTTCTTAAGCTTCACAAGATACTCCAAAAGATACCTCACAAGATTTTTGCCATATCAGTTGATCAATTCAAAATCAGCTGATTTGGCTCAAAATCTGCTTATGTAACAAGAGGTTCGGCTGATTGTGTATTATTTAAGCTGATAAGATTCGGAGATCAGCTGATATTTAATGATTTCAGCTGATCAAACTGTGGAATCAGCTGATTTTTAATGAATCCAGCTGATCAGTACTCGTATCTTGTATCTTGTGGACTTTATTGTTCATTGAAGTAACTTGTACGTAGTATCTTGTGGGTTCAGCACAAAAAAAAGTATCTGGTATCTTGTATCTTGCAAATGTGAAAAGATACTTAAGTATCTTCTATCTTGTATCTTGTGGAATCAGAAGTATCTAGTATCTTGATACTGTATCTTGTGGACCAAGGGAGAAAGACTCAGTATCTTGTACTCAGTATCTTGTGAATCAAGTATCTTGAACAACACTAACAAAGATCATCTCGTTTTGCCAAAATAAAAGCTTGAGGAAAAGGTCCAGGCCTACAAAAATGCGTTGAAAGGCTTC
>JAQGCL010000346.1:0-15596 GCA_034699605.1 Isotomiella paraminor | reverse complement strand
CTAGCCATTTCTTAATGTGGACGACGGTAGCATTTCCCTTCCGCAGATTGTATTGCTTACACGCGGCAGTAGTCTGTCTGCTATGGATTGTGGACTCATGGGACTTCGGTCAATGGAATCAGGCCAAACGTTTGCAAGGATATGATCTGCCCAATTGTGCCGAACGTTGCACAAACCTACCGTATCGCCATTTCTATGGGTCTCGAACCACCTGTGGTAAGGTAGGGCAATCGTTAATGTAAATATTTGTTGACAACTATTTATCTGTTTTGACCCGCATCCCCCATCTGTCGATATTCGGGACAGGGTTGGATACCTCGATGGAAACACCACCTATGACAAACAAAGACAAACGAAGCGCTTGAAGAATCCGCTCTTCATCCGCAGACGGAAAAAACCATACCTTTCACAAAAACCGAGTCTTAGATTCCTAGAGGCTTTGACGTTGTCGCAGCAACGATTACGTCATCCAGTCCTCCGGTCTTGGCTACATCTGCAGGAAGAATAACCGTTCACCGCGACACAGCAGAATGCAATACACGTAACATCATGTGACAAGTAAAAAAACTGTCGTAGCAAAAGAATAACTGGCAATTTTACAACGGGGTTTAATAAATATTAGTGGGTTAACACTTCATTTATGAAGGGCGGCTGCCTG
Source organism: Isotomiella paraminor (assembly GCA_034699605.1). NCBI lineage: Eukaryota > Metazoa > Arthropoda > Collembola > Entomobryomorpha > Isotomidae > Isotomiella > Isotomiella paraminor. The sequence goes on along the minus strand of JAQGCL010000346.1, from coordinate 14,938 downwards.
GAGTATTAAAAAAATATACGTGTGTACGCCATTTGTTTAAAGATGGTCGGTGCACGCATCTGATTGAGGCATTTCAAACATCGACCACTTGACGCAGAACGTAAATTAACCAATGGCTAATGTTTGTGGCAGACCTGTGTAGTAAGCATCCTTTGTATTCTATCTAACTTCAAGCGATGGAATGCAAATTGTGGCTGAATACTGGTACCCTGCCCAACGTTTCCAGGTTGGCTAAAGTGGCCTGTTTACCTTTCCACGCACTTGATTGTCGACCATAGATATATCTCTTCCGTGCTTCACGCCATTTATGTTTTGGTTTTTGCATCGATTGTCGGTACCAGTGAAAACAGTTGTTGGTGCTCACAATTGACTACACGCACAAGCTGTGCGAATAGCATCAATGAAGTGAGAGCGGTACACACCGTTAGTTACCCCCTTCCAGATGGGAAAAGACTCGTAAGTTTCCGGTAACTATGTTTATTTCCAGATCTCAAATTTCGTACTTCATTTCGTATTTTTGATGATGATCAAAAATTGATGAACCGGTGCTATGCTATCATGAACTATGCAATTCGTGAAAACACATCATTAACAAACAATCCCTCTATTTTGCAATAATTGCGCACTTTTTGTAGGTGCCCTGAGCCGAGGAAAGTTAAGATGTCAAACATGTAGTTCTTCTTTTATTCATCTCATCGTTCATGTAAATCCTCCTTAAGGCATAGGTCATTGAAAATCAAAATGCTTGGGAGGGAGACCAGGCGAGGGAAACTATGAGTTACAGTAAATGATAAGACAGTTGAAGATCCAGTTGGATTCATAATTTTCGTATTTGTTGTATAACTCCGCGTAAAGTTCAGGAGATTAGGGTCATCCGCTGCGGTCAAGGTGCAACATCAAAACAGTTTCGTCAAAAATGTATGCTACGTGTATATGTGTACCCAAGCAATGCCACTTCGAGCGGTTACTGCAAAGTTTTAGGTTTACAAAACTTTAATGCGTATTCTTCAAATAATAGAAAAATAATTCAATGAACAAGTACATTATTCTAAATTCTATGTATTGTCGGTTAACCTGGTTACAAATATCCTAAACGAAGACAAGGCATTACTCAATTGAAATAAGTGTTCTACTGTAGAGGTCTTCCCCAAATTAAGTTAATTGGTCCCCCAAAACAATTAAGAAAGGGAACCTACACCAACATCCGAGGGTTACCAATACTTTGTCACGATAATCGGTTCATCAGGTATAGTTATCCTTCAGAAGGAATGACGACTTTTGCATAAGTTTAAATCTCGAAGAGTCACACAAACTAGGAAACATTTAGGACACCAACCCGGAAATCTTAGACTACAACCTGCAACCCCTGTTGGCCCGGATTTAACCTATTCTGACCTAAGTTGTGCAAGGCGATGTCACACATTAGTCTAATTTTAATTCCGTCAGCCCAACGGAGAAGGCAAGCACCTATTAATGAATGAGACAAACGGAATCTTATTTCCCCTTCAATTGTTGTATCACTCTTCCATTTTTTTATTGGATAGTACTCTTGCACAATGTGCGTGGTACAAGTTTCCTTTTTTCCTTTCCCGCCCCGTCAGGTCACTCAGGAATCCACACACAACCGGATGGGTTATCGTGTGGTGCATAACGTCACAGTCGAGGACGAGTTTAGGATTTGCCGTTACCAATACAGCTGTTTTATATGCTTTAGGATATATTTAGGCAAAAACACTTTTTTCAATGAATGAATGAGAGAGAAGAGAAGTTAGCACAAGGAACATTTTTAGATCTAGTGACCCAGTTTTTTCGTGGATTGGTCTTTCTTTACTTCTTCTTTCCTTCTTTGGTGATAAGTGATGCTTAAATTGAAACAGAGGTTTGTTTGTGACCAAGGAGCTAGCATAGAGCAATTTTTGGTGACGGTGTTCGGCATTCCTTTGCCTCCTCCATTAATAGCAGCCGCAGCAGCAAATCGGCGTGACAGTGGACCTCCCCTTCCGTAACAACATCCATATGTCCTCGATATAATTATTGCGACCGCATATACGAGGTAATAGGATCATTTAATTAATCCAGTCTATCTTCTACTATGCTTGTCGAGGATACGACATGTTGCAACGCCTGTCACACCGGCCTGGTAGTTTTCGGAAGGAATTGGAACCCCTCGGTGCTTATCATAGTCAGCGACTCCCGGATAGGGAAGTGGGAAAGGATAGAGCCAAGTATGGAACGTTGGCAGTCATCCAACAATCCAAATCGTCCAGGTTTCACCTTAAGGCAGAATGGCTACAACACCACTTTAGAAAATCTGTTACCATCGGCTACAATTAAACTGCTACCATTGGAAGTCCAGTGCATGACCACAGTTCAAGCCTGTCGAAACTCTAATTAGGGGAAAGGTAGCGAAGGTGTATATAAAGAGAAAGTAGGTAAATGTACGGCTTTCATAGCTAGACGCAACTAGACAACTAAGAACTATAATGTCTAGGTACATTGCCATCTAGCCTATCACCAAATCTTCACGGAAAGTGTTGGTGTTTCATCCCCAAAATCAACAATGTGCTGACATTTACCCTTGGTGAGGTAGATTCCTAACTACCGCTGCGAGGATTGATAAAATATTATGTTGACTGCGGGATATGATTCCGATTTCCTAACTTGTGTTATCTGTCCTCGCGGTCCGCAGTTGCATTGCTGTGTGCATTGCATGTGCATTTCACAATGACCATTCGTAATTACACAGCATCAAAATACCTCCCTGTTCGTCCTGCTTGGATCAACACAGCCTCGCCCAACACAGGATTTAATCATATATGAGAATTAAACCTAGTGGAAAACTTTAAAAAAACAATTAAACAAAAAGTGGAAAGAACTACGGGAAATCTGACTGAAACTTAAACTCTGACTGGTACATTCTTCTGTTTGATTATACCGACACTAACCTTCAGCACTTGCTGATAGCACTTGCAAATTTTTCCAATTTACGCAACAACAACAACCGACTGCTACAACCATCCCTAATTTACCTGCTGACCAAATTAAAAATGAAACCAGTGATGAATTCTACGAAGATTGAGATGTGGATGTCGACCCAGACGCTTTCATCCAAGAGCTGGATCAAGATGTTGACCTATGCGAAGGACCCATCGGGTATGCGTGGCTGGTAGGAACCCTAGATCCTCGAACAACAGAATTATGCCAGCTGTGCACCAGCTTCAGTAAGTTGCTTTAAAGCAAGCAAAATTAAGTTGCAGTAAAGGCATTTTCACCTCACCCCAGAAGTAACTATAACATTTTATGTTTGAGATCGGACCTTTCCGACGATCACGACTATCACGTCTAGTATCACGACTAGTCCGACTATCACGATGAACGTGAGAAACTAATGGTGCTCTTAGGGCGGAAGTATTGTAAAATGTGTGACAGGTTTTACAGTGGCTTTTCAACCAAAGGCTTAGCAAACCATCAGTGCGAAGTAGACGGAGCAAATAAAAATGGGCATCGCAGTGACTGTAGGAATGGAAAGGAGTTAATGGATGTGAATGCACTGTAGTAGCAGACTTGAGACAGAATCTGAGCAAAACAGACAAAGTACAAGCCGAGTCATTCACTTTTCCATTTTTTCCATGGAGCGTAGGTATTGAGTACGCAGAAGAAGAGAGAGGGGTAAGGGTTGAAAAGATCATTATTTTCGGTCCTATGCTCTCGTGTTGAGATGCTCTCTTCTTTAGCAAAAAGAGGTCCCTTTTAACATTCTATGAATAACTCGTTTTTATTATGCCTCGCGAAGTAGTCAGAGCGAAGAAGAGAAGAAAAAGAGAAGAAGAAGGGTCAGGAGGTTATTGTGTTTGAGAGTTGGTTTAGTTTAGCATCATCACCCCACTTATTCAAGAGCCAACCATGGAGGAGCAAGCTGCTTGCGAAGACTATTGGGGTGGCCCCTTTCCTGGTGTACATAGTTCTGGGATATGGATAACGAACGACATGATCAGACAGTTTCTGAGTCCCCCAGTTTATAGTGATCATCCTGTGTGCTATTTCATAAGGAGAGAGGTGCAGTATCAGAAAGTAAAGTGCTCTAAATTCCCTGAACATATTGCCGTGCGTGAATTAGTTAATTTATATAAGGGGCTGCAAGGAATGACAGACATTGAAAGTGAAGCAAGCACCTTTAGGGAAGCAATTATCTTTATTGCAAACTATCATCTAGGATTGTGTGATCATTCTCTCAGAAATAGCCCTTGGTAGTGTAAGAATATTTTTTGGGCCTGAGTGGTGTAACGCATGTGACGCGTCCACTGTCCGTGCCTATTGTAGTAGGTCCATAGGACCATAGAGCCACGCTATTAGACCTCGACCACACAGTCGGGTTTTACTTTCCAGTCATTGAGGTTGTCTGTGTCCTTTCTTGGCATCACACTTATCTTTCACAGTGGACCACCGACATCTAGAACGTTTCCGTCTGGCAGAGAAAGGTGGGCTGCAACTGCTTACGACCCTCAACCAATCGAAATCCACATGGCACTGTGACCCTCAGGAAGTCAACAGGACACATTCTGTAATCAGGAAAGCATTCTTGCAACTGTTCCAGGTCAACAGGCCCAACAATACCGAATTGGACCGTCCGTCGAATTCTGTATGTAACAAACTGCAACAGTAACAGAAGAGAGATGGTCAAAAGGATGCAACAATCTCTGATTCTGCGGACGACGACTTCCTAACCCTCAAGGACAAAAATTATTCCTACACACTTAAGTCACATCTGTGACTACTTCCCTGAGAGTATAATTGGCGACTGGGGCGTACTGCATACTCAAGAAGCAGCATTTAGCAGAAAAGAAGCACGCACTTACGGAGAGAGAAAAATAGCCTCACAACATGGGTACGACCCATCCAATTATTACATTAATTTAGGTCATCTCGGAGGAGCGCGCCTCGGATATGGTGGCCGGAAAGCGTGTTCCAGATGCGGCACACCCAGTCACAATCGACGTTGGCAGCATCGCACACACCAACCTCCGTGACGCAAGCTACTTCAGTGCTCGGGACAGCAGCAAGTTCCTTTCAATTATTATTAATTTTCTTCATGACAATCACCGGTTCAAATTTATTGCGACAAACTCGAATACTTGTCAGCGGGACAACGGGATAGCCCTATCCCTATCAAAATCATCAACATACATCATTGATGATATTGACCCGACATAACTTCATAGCCCATCATACAAATGAGGGTTAAACTAAAAAATCTAAACATACATACTGAGGGATATTGAACAGATCCTAAATGCGGGATCGTTGCCCGTCGGGATGTGCTCCCCCGCTTCATGGACAACTGCGAATCTCTTTCTTTCTACGGCGCAGCATCCACCTGCATGAAACTATTGGAAAACGTTAAACTTATTGTGTAATATAGGATATACTGATGTCTTTGCAATAGTTTCCCTAATAGCAGTATATAACCTACTCGATAGTTTCCATGGCAGCTTCATGTTCGGTAAGTTGGCTATTGGTAATGTAAAATTCTTTTTGCAATTGCCCATCTCGCTGAATGAGTTGATGTTGCATGGATTTGCATTACTCGCGAGTTCTTCATCTCCACTAATGCGTATCTGAGACTCGGGAGATATGGTTGAAAAACGATGCTGACACCAAGGTTACAATAAGTGCAAAAATATTGACGTTAACGAAACAACTCACGATAGGATGCACACCAAATATACGAAAAGGTGGTATATGAATAAAAATGACTATATTCAATCATTCATCATTCATGCAATCAAAGTTTCCAGCTGAATTAATCATTCCGATATGCCGTTTCCATCAGGATAGTGATTGCCTTCCAATTAATTGTCAAACCACCGGATACAAATGGGGAAAGAGGGGTGGATCATTGTAAATACCAAAGTTGTTCCACAATATAACACAATACCGGTGTGATTTGTATCGGAGACAGAGGGGGTAGTTGTATTAAAATTTATTTTCTACTCCTTGAATTTCTCTGCATTTCACAAGGAAAACGAATAAGCGAGGCTTTAATTTAATAGTCACTCGGCGACAAAAGTAAAGAGGGTAGTCGCTGTTTAAAATTTACTGTTTACACCTTGGATATACCTATTTCACTTGAAACACAAATTAAACGCGGCGGGTATGTGGAATGTTTCAATGACTAGTTGGTGTGGTACATTTTCACACAGTCGCATAACGAATACGAATCATGCATAAAGTATTAAAGATTTGGTGGAAAACCTCACAATTCTTCCTTTAAATAAATAGCATTAGTTGTAATGTAGCAGTAGTTGGGGAAGGGGCGGTCGCCCGTCCTTTTCATTCCACCTACTCCCATCCCAACTGCCACGGGTCCCCCAATGATGTAAACAAAATTAAAATACAGGCTATCCATATCCCTCGAATAATTATGCAGGGCAACCCGCCACCTATTGCCAAAGGGCGTACTGTAGCATTATTTGGCAATATAAAATTAAATCGCACGCTTTTGTTAACAAAACTAGACACGAAACAGCTCATACTGTGGTAGTTTCGTATACCCAGTTGAGGAGGTTCGTGGGACCAAATGTGACTCCAGGGGCTCAGGGGTATATGCCTCCAATTGTCAGCCTAAATGGGGCCAAACACAATGTGAGGTGGAGGCTTGTAACAAGTATTACGACCAATACTCTTTAAACGCAGTACATAGAGATACTTCCTTCGTCTCTTCCAACGAAGACGAACATGTGATAATCATTTATCAGACCATTTGTCATTTATCCGTTGAGATGGGCTACCCGTGTGAAGCTGAATGACGGATATGACATACCCAGTGCAATATTCAATACGATGCATCAGGTTCAACATGATGGAAATAACTAGATGGTATGATTCAATCGCGGATCTATTTGTTGACGGAACGACCACAACTACAAGGCGTAAGTGCAACTGTACTTGGCATCTTCATTCTTCAGCATAAAAACACAACAACACTAGATGTTTAATCAAGTCAACATCACTGGGGTTTCGTACGAGCAAAAATCTTGAATCTTACGAATTGTTTGTAGGTTGTTCTACTTTTCTTTAAAACGAAAAGTGTACTTCTCAACGCCAATGCTGAAGCCTTCAATACTGTTAAAGATCAGTGTGAAGCACTTCCGGATATCGTTGAGGCCGACCCTATTCAATACCTTAAGTTGCGACAAGCCTATTCTACTCCTACTGGTTAGACTTCTATTCCTTTAGTTTGGTGCTACTTTGGTGCTACAAGCGCTACCTTGGGTGGCCTGATAATCATCAACATACAAAGGGTAATCCAGCCTTTCCAAAAAAGATTACTTTTCATGAAACCATGTGTCATGCAATGCCAGCATGCCTGCAACATAGGGAATATTGATATGATGCCTTTAACAACACAGCAACAATCGAAGAAATGGCTTGGCACCTTGTCAACAAAACGGATAGTGGTATAATATCGTGAACAACGGGTGAACGGGAGGAAAACGCAATTGAACTTAATTGTGACCGAAGGAATTTCATCTGTCCCCAGTCATCCTGCTATTCTTGGAGATTCCACAGAACAGCTATATTCCATTGTGACCGACAACTGAGAAACAACGTCAAGTATAAATCGTTTGGCCGAATTGTGTAAGAGATACAGATTACAGACCTTTTACCATCTAATTACCACTCGCCGTGTACAGGGTATGAACACGGGTATGAACAGTATAGAAGAATTCACACCTTGCTGCCACGTTTCACAAGACCATCACCATGTTACATCGCAGTTGGTTGGAAAAATAATTCCTAACCTGAAAGCATTTTCGCTATCAAAAACACCCCCAAATATCTGGCGAAAATGTCTGAAGGTTTTGTTAAAATGACATTATCTCCTGGGATACAGATAAAAACCTGAGACTTTTCTGTATTTCCTGTCATTGATGCCATGACCATGCTATCGATTGGCCATGCAAATGTTTGTTTAAAAATTTTAAAAGTGCGGTTAAAAATCATTTTTCACTTTACCGGCTTTAAGTTTGCACAATTCAGTATTGATTTCCTACGGTACTGCACGGACTTTTACAAACCGATGCCCATGATGTAAAGAATTGACGGATAAATTGTAGATTTTCACAAGACCGGGGGTAATGTTCAACGTGTCGTATTACATACACCACCGTCCATTATTGGAGCTCAGAAAACCTTAAAAGCCATTGAGTAATGCTTTGCTTCTTGCTTCCTTGTAATCTCTACTTTTTATAAAAATAAACAGAATTGAGAATATGCCTCTGATGTTATAAATTTAGCTCACTAGAAATACATAACCAAACGTAGCCGCTCTGACCTGTAATTCATCGTCCATCAGCCGCCGTGCTTGTTGTTGACGCAATGTTGTTTCAAAAATCCTTTGAGTCGCGACTTATTTCTTCGATTCGTTAATGGTCCAGTCTTGAGTGGAATTGAATGAAGCATAAGTTGCCGCAACTGTAAAAACACAATTGGGAAAAAGCTATAATGATTTTTCATGAGTTGCTAACTATCTGAAACGCAACTTACAATACCACCTTTTTATGTGAAAAATTATTTGTATCACTTAGACATTTGGATTCTGTTAAGTATCGACAACCAGTTTTCGCCGTTAGGGTATCGATGGTGATTCTGACTTGGAGAAAAGTCACGTACCATCCATCGTGCATTAAACTCTGTTCATTTATGTTATCTCAAGCCATGTCAATTGGACTAGGAAAAGCTACAACTTTCAGAATGACTATCTTCGATTTCCTTTCGGAATGACCATGGCTAAAAAATGATATTTGTCGGTAACCAGTAAATGTGGGAAGCCTTAAATTGTATCTTGGAGTGAAATCTGCATTTATCGCAAAAGAAGATATCATTTTAAGGATGGTTGGCTCCTATTTCGGTGGGATTACCGCACTTCTATACGAGTAGTAGGAAACATCGAGTCTCTCAGGATAAAGTGTTCCATTGTAAGTTAAGTTGTAAGGGAAATGGATCAAATAATATATTTAAAATAGCATAAATTCTCACTGAATGTTGTTTAGTTGCGATCTGTCATCTTCCTCCCGTATAACTTCTTCTAATCCTGAAATACATTCTTTAGAATCCTCGTCAAGATTGTAAACCCACTCTACCTAATAGAAAATCAAGTCAAGACTTTAGGAGCGTTTTGGCTCGATTCAGTTGAATGCAAAAAAATAATGATATACATTTTCTTTCTTACATTGAGTGAGTGTAAATTCAATTTTGGATCCCTTGGAATGGTATTGTGGAAAGTTACTTTAGCAATCTGTTAAATGTGTTACAAAATAAAATTTGAAATAAAAAATAAAGGATAAAGAAAGCAGCAGTGATAGTAACCAAACCGCCTCTGCTGTTGTGTGATTTGGATTTGGACGGAGCCGCAAGTCGTTGGATATATGTGTATATCTAGCAGAAGTAAATCAATATTTCTCCTTTCAGCAAGACCAAACACCGCACAGAGAAGAGAAGCACCTTTAAATAGTGGCAGTTGCTTTCTATCGTATCGTGTCGCAACTCCCAACAGAGTGGGATATGACGAGTATATCAAATATCCAATGATAATTTGAACACATTGCATGGATGGGTTGTACAATATCTCGACGTTTCCCCTCTCGCCATACATGCATGTTTGGTGCTCAAATCATTATTTTCATTTCCAGTATCACATGAAGCTTGAAAGGTTTCACAATAGCATACTTCGGAGCACGTTCGTCTTTTGGGAACACAAGCAAACAGCTCTCCTGCAAGATTATGCCTTACTTGTTTAACACTAGGCGTTGATAATAGTAGTCCAATTCATAATGCCCGTAATAGGAGTCTAAAGTCCACAAGTCAAATGTAATCCAAATGTACTACAACTGCAATCCAAATGCAATCCAAATGTAATCCAAATGCAATCCAAATGTAATCCAAATGCAATACAAATGTATGAAATGGAAAGCTTTTTAACTACGCGTATGTGTTATTGCAGATTTATTCATTTATTCTGTAGAATTTCTGTCTGCATGCTTCCACGTTTTGTGTGCTTGGAGTGCCCTTTCATCATAGCATTGCAAACCACACTCCTCACAACTCACGGATGATGGCATCGCAGAGGCAAGACCAATCCTAACTTCGTTCTTATGATGACGACGAACATGCTCCAGGCCGCCTTGCAAACTGGATAAAATGCTTCCGCAAACCAAACACTGTTGACATGTCTTGTCGGATGATGTCCGCTGTTGTGAACTTGTCTTTTGAATATTGGCTGAGGAACCGTCATCATTAAGCTCAACTAAAAGGGTCTCTTGAATACATCCAATCTTTTCCCTTTTCTTGCCTCGTCTTTTATCTTTAGCCGAGCAGAGATGCGAGTGTCTGTCTGAGGTCGAAGGGAAGGCTTTTCTACAAGTGTCGCAGCAGCCAAAGCTAGGCCTCTTGCCTTCCCCGCAAGTCAGCTGGACATGGCTTAGGAACCCTCGGGCAGACCTCAACTTTTTATGGCAAGCTGAGCAGAAGTAGGGAGGGGATGGGACGTTATTTGGTGATTTGCGAGGTCCAGTCTTGTGTTGAAGTTAAGGTAGCATTGGTCACATGGCCTGAAAATAGAGGATTTGGAAAAATAGTTTTATATTTTGTTGATGATTGCTGACCTTTTTGCAAAGAGAGCTTCCAATGCAATTTTTTTATGTGACAAATGCAAACTTTTCAATCAGAGAAAAATTGAGGTTCTCAAAAGTATTGTCATATAGTTTACACATTTTTTGGCGATGGTGAAGTCACAACTTTCAATTTTCTTCATCTCAGAATGACCATCGCCAAAACTCCTGTCACTTGTGTCACCACTAAGTGTGGGAAACCTTAATTTGTATCTTACTTCAAAAGTTGCATTTGTCACTAAAATGACACCATTGTAAGCATGCTTGACTCTAATTTGGGTTTTGTCTGATTCGAGTCTGTCAAGACAAGACAGAGTGTTCCAGTGTAAGCTGGATAAAATGACATTTAAAATAACATCAATTCTTACTGAGTGTTTTGTAGTTGAGGTCTGCCATCCTGCTCCAAGTCCTCATCCAATCCTAAAATATATTCGTCGTCAGGATTGTAATCCTCCTCCACCTAAGAAATCGAAAAATAAAAATAACAGAACTTTAGCGATTTGACTTCATTCAATGAAAGGCAATGAATTATTGGTACGCTGTTTTATTTTGTTCTAACTTTTATTGTGTGCAGTTTTATGTCCACCTCTTCTTCTTCTTCTCTGTAGTCGTCATCATCGTGTGGCATGTCCATGTCGTAGGCTGACTGTGGTCAACAAGACAATGAATAAAACAACAGGAAGAAGTTAAGTCACAGTTAATTGCTCTGCAAATAAAGTTGAAAATATACCTTTTAAAATAATCACAAAAAACCGCAGCTGACACGGCAACGAAGAGATGTGAAAAAGAGTAAACAAGCTCACTCTGCTGCTGTCAACCAAACCACATGGCGTTGGATATATGGGTATAGCAGGAGTCTATCAATGTATTTTCCTACCAAACACACACACACCACCACACAGGTAGAGGTAGTTGCCTTCTGTTCATCTCCCCTACCACAACTCACAACAGAGTGGGAAATGACGCGTACATGAAATACAGACTGGATCTGTTGGATGCATTGCATGGATGAGTTGTACTACAACACATCGAACTTGCCCTTCTCTCCATACATTCAGAAGCACATAACTTTAAAACTGTAGTAAAATAAACATCCATGTGTGTATGAAAGTAGCTATAGCGTTCAAGAATTAAATACCTTAAAGGACCCTTAAGGACGGATTTAAGAAAATTCCTTGAGTAAAAAAGCCCGCTTTGGACGTGTAGTATCAAATTACCCCATAAAAAAATTTCGGGTTTTTGAGCCTTAAGGACCCTTAAGGACCGATTTAAGAAAATTCCTTGAGTCAAAAAGCCCGCTTTGGACATGTAGTATCAAAGTACCCCATAAAAAATTTTCGGGTTTTTTTAGCCTTAAGGACCCTTATGGGGCCCTTAAGGGCCGAATTGAGAAAATTTCTTGAGTCAAATTTTCGTCATTGGTCATTTGCTATCAAATGCGATCATAAAAATTTGTCATGATTTTTAACGTATAAGACCTATATTTAACATGGGGCCCTTATGGGGGGACCCTTAAGGGCCTGACCGATTTTGACCAAAATCAATAGGCTTCCTTCTTGGACACTTTTAAGTACCCATACAAAATTTCAGGTCAATCGGACCATCCTTTCAAAAGTTAGAGATACCACGGACAGACGGACGGACGGACGGACAGACATGATGATCGCAATAAGTAGCTATAGCTACTTAATAAAGATCCTGAGTTCGGAGTAGAACGTGAACAAAGTGACAACGGTTTCCCTGCACATATTCGCAAATCCACTAGAATTGTACGCTTTTCAGGCGATGATGGTAAGTTGATGACTTTCTGTAAATGTCTCTAATTTTTTTTATCCACTTTATGCCGATAATACTATGCAGCTACTGTCTCATGCTACCCCAAACGTAAACAATGTTTCTGTTCCTTTCATTACATTTGCCTCATATGCCCTTCACCCATGCAGACACAGTGTTCAATTCATTTCTTCCGACAGTTTGGATTTTGAAAAGTTTATGTAAAATTACACAACAAATTCAAACTAATTAGTATAGATACCCTCCTGCTGAAGTAGCTTACAATGGAATCAGAGTCCTTACAGTTGAATCCTGCAACTTGTGGTGTTACCTACTATGGAAGCGTTGTTATTGAACTTAGCATGTGATTTAGTAAAGCTGTAAAGCCAGTCGAAATTTTATTTGTAATCATTATTACAATGGAACATAAACCGAGAAACGACATCACATACATGTCTTTCAGTTTCTAAGCCATGGATGGATCTTTACAAATCCAGACACTGCGTTACCCTCATTGAGTGGGATGGAATGTGTCACCCCACCCGTTGCAAAATGCTGTGCATAGCTGAATTACCGCGTCAATTACAACAATCCCGTATGCTTGAATCCGTACCCAATTGGTAGGTGCCATGACGGTTTTTCAGTCCAAGTATAACAATGGAATCTTTTGAGATCAATAACGATGCAGCGAGAGCTCAAGATGCCCATCCAATCAGGAAGTAAAAGTGACTAAACTTAAAAACCAGGAGTCAGTGCGCTTTGGTTCTGAAGCGTAGAAAACTCCTATGATTTGTTGCATGCAAGATAGAGTTAATGCAGATTAGTCATTCTTCCACACTACCTCAGATAAATGTATATCCTGTTTGTCTATGTTTCTCTGGTAATCAGGAGTAAGCATGAGCAATCAGGAGTGTGTATGCATTTAATTAACTCTTTTCATCCACATTAACTGCATTAGCATCATGACTTCTGAAGGTTGTTGGAACGTTCAAATTCGGCGCTAAGAAGGGAATTATTGCAAACGGTAGAACGTCGATTACAGTGATTCTAATGTATGCAGACTGGCTTCAGGTGTGAGTAATTGTATGGTAGCATCATTTGTCCTGACTGACTAAAGCTGAGTTAGACAAAAGTTGAGAAACTCAATGCAGAATATCTTTTAGATGAGCCAAATCTGGCGTACTAAGGTAAATCGCAAAAGGCTAGAATGCGACGTACTGGCACAAAAAATATTCGAATTGGCATAAGGGAATTTGATTAAATACCACATTACAAGATGGGAACTACAAGCAGAAATTGCCACTTTCTCAGCATAATTCAAAATACTTTTTTTCTTGCAACGGTTGGCAACCATCACAATGCTAGCCTATTCAATTTTTTCTGGCACGACGATACCAACAATATAAAATTCATTGCAATTTTGTTCGTACTCCTTTAAAATCACATTTATCAAGTCAACGACTTGTTTCTAACGAACGATTTATTATGTCTTACGAGGGACGTTCACGGAAGCCGAAAAAATGTTTCAAAATTTAATGCTTACCATCATGTCTAAATTATGCAACTTTGATATAGGGTTTGAATGCAACCGACTGCAAATAACTGAGAAATCGGGGCAGGAACACTCCGGGGTAACCACCGTCATGACCCAACGTTAATTAAGACATTTATGTTGTAATCGCTAGCCAATACAGTGGCCAGAGACTAGATGATCAAATCATTTTTTACCCATTATGTCAATTGCTACATTGGCTGACAACTCTCGCATTCATATTGTACAAGCATTACGGAATGTGTGTTCTAATTGGTGGCAATAAATCAAAGTGAAGTACATGTATCCCTATCTGCCGCTTGCCACTTTATAAAAGTCGGTTCACAATATCCATGTACATGTGAGTTCTCCTTTGTCCAGTTGCATAAAAATAGGAATTACTCATCTCAAACGGCATTATGGAATTGTTTACGCTGCGATCATCCCTATGAAGGTTATCGCTATAGTGAACATTGGTCTTGAATGGTGTGTGAAGTGTTGCCGCCCTATTTATCTAATCACTAATTGCCACATCATCTACGTTAACGTTCAAGTTGGAGATATTGAATTCAATCCTTAACATTGCTTATGAATTATTTGTCAGTACCACTTGGAACATTCATGTAAAACATAAGTTATTCATTGCGGTTTGGTGGAAATGGTCTTAATGTTTGGAAACCATCAGCAGGAGAAGCCGGGATGCAGGTTTGGTACATTCATTTACTTTCACAGGATTTGCCAAGTTTACTTCATATTTAAAGCTGGACACAAATACTCGCATTGGTAGCGTTGTTTCTGGTTGGTGCAATCGGGTACAACAAAATTGTGGAGTTACAGGAGCGAAATGACAATCTTGACAAACGTAACCAGTACCTTTGGGACATGTAAGTAGGACTTAAAGTCCAGGCTTTTTCACCCGTCCCTGATTTTTGACATACGACAGGGCGACGTTCTCGCAGGGCCG
>JAQGCL010000345.1:0-15608 GCA_034699605.1 Isotomiella paraminor | reverse complement strand
CTTCTTTTGAAAAGGACAAAAAAGCCCATGCGCCTACCCCTCCATTTCAAATAGACTACAGAGCCCACACTCCCGTCGCTCCCACTCTAAATGATCCTACAAATCCATGTCCCTTCCTCTGCAAAGGACAACTGATGCAAAAGTTTAAGGTATTTAATAATTAGACATTGAAAGCTTCAAGACCTATGATATCTGAATATATACCTCTATCTCAAGATCTGAAAACGTTCAGGACATAAACAACTACTGAAATATCATTACAGATTTATTTATTATGATTTGTGCATTTCAACCATGGATTGCAGCAATCTCATTGAGAGGCTTTACACTGTACAACAACAAAATCGTTGTTGCTACGCAACATTTACCAAGGTATAAGCGAGTTGGTGACCTGTTCAAACTGTAATTACTCGCTCATTATTTATCCAATTTCGATGAAATCTTCACCAAAAGTTGCTAATTATTGTAGGCAATACGAAATTAAGAATCGCCCTGGGATCAGCTGAATTGGCTTCTTACACAAGCGAAAATTCGCATTCAAAACCACTTTTATATATGAAAAAGTGACTTTGACACTTCCGCATATTGAAAAGGCACAACTAGAGCGCCATTCTCAGTTTTTTTGGTTCTTTAATTTTTTTGATATCTCAAGCCGTTTTCGAGTTATGAGCGGACAACCGTTTTGGGGGTCCAGTGGAATCCATTCTTGGCGACTTGTCGTGCCGTTGTTAGGCAACGGATTTAATTCATTTTTTTCAAAATTTCATAGTTACATATACGTAACTAATTAACCTCGCCAAGAAAAAATATTCCATATTCTTTGAAAAAATATCGCAATTAATTTGCAATTATTCCTTGTCCTCTTGGTGGGGCAAAGTGACGGAAGAAGAATGTATGACTTGAGTTGGAATTGTGATTATCAAATTGAAGAAAGCTTGGAGGGAGTTCTGAACTCTGTGGCTGTTGAGTTCTAGGAGCTGCCTGAGACGGGGTTTGGGAAAATGAGGAATATGATGATGGAGCTGTTCTTGCAGTAGGTGGAGACGAAGATGTAGGTGGAGCGAACCGGATTAGGTTCTGGAGTCGGTCAGCCTCAGCTGGTGGATTTGTTTGTGCCTGAGTTCTAGAGGGCCGACTCCTAATTTGAGCGGTATGTCGAACGACAATCTAAAAAGGAATACTTTATAAATTTGTTCACATATCAGCTGATTCAGTATTTCTCACCTGAGTCGACGCCATGTTTGGCACATGAGACACATATTCTTCTAAATCAATCACGTAGCGAGTCGTTGCTGCTGCCAGAAGGGTTGGATCTGGAACTTCATTCACGCTGTAGGGTAGTCTGTCGAATGGATAATTCATGGGCCTTGAATCCGGATAAGTCTCATTCATCCTGCCACAATAGATAGGAGCAGGGGTGCACGCACCTCCAGCTGAGTTGGAATTTAGGTTATTTGAGCTAACGGCATCTCGATTGGCATTGGTGAGCATTACGAACAGGTCAAAAGCCATCCCGGCTTCGGTGCCCCGTGGTACTGGTTAACATACAAAATCAGCTGATTCTTAGAATTTTAAATCTTGTCTTACGTAACATGTTGTGAGGCCAGCCACATCCGCAATGATTATTTGATAGTGTGAGTGAGGACTCACTGCTTCCACGCATGATCATGTTAAGTCCAGGTTGCACTTTAAAAAAACAGCTGATTCAAAAATACAAAAGGCGGAAACATTTCTTACGGTTCACTTGGAAAAGGTCCATCATGAAAAAATACTTCCTCTGGTCGACGATCCGGTAACGCTCTCCTCTCTCGTTAAAACGAGGTGCCATAAAGATTCGGACGGTGGCAAAGACGTTTGCGCTTCGTTTACGATTGTGATTCTAGGAAACGAAAGGTTAAAATTCCAGAAAATATGGTTCTTGTAAATAATCCTTACCACAAGGATTCGGTACGTGAAAGGATTATGCTCCAACTGCGTGACACAAGCTCCCACATTCCCATCCACCCCAGACCCTTGGAAATCCAGACCCCTTGAAAGCTCAAACGTCCTCTGACTATAAAAAGTACTCAGCTGATTTGCTGCTCTCGACGCTCCTTCCTCCACCACCTCCAGGGATTGAACCTCCATCCCTTTCCACTTGAGCTGTAACTCACCCCCTTCCGGGCCATAAGGTTGGAGGAGTTGCTTGTGAAGGTCAAACACTGCGTCCACCATCGTATGATAGCGATAGAAGAGTGGGTCTCTCATCGCTGTTGCGACCTCAGCCATGACTCCAGGTCCTACTCGAGTCACATTTGCAGGGTCCTCTACCATCCCGATCAGAACATGACCCTCGTTGTGGAAGCCAAAGGCCCCAAAAATCTCAGGGTTGACTGAGGCAGATGTGGCTTCGATTAGGTCGCCAAGGAAGTCGATCCCGGTTCGAGAGTCCAGGAGGAGGTTTCCTCTTCCCGGAAGTGGAAGGATCCCTGAGAGGATGGCTTCCTGAACGCGGGAAATGAGGGTGGTTTGACTTGCCACGGAGATGAATTGAGGGAGGCCTGGAAGATTGTCAAAGAGGGTGTCTTGGGGGACGCGATTGGATGATCGAGGGGTCAAGCTTTGACCTGAATTTGTGTCATCAAGATGCGAGTTGTAGCCTTCCTCCAAGGGGGTTTCATAAGTGAGGAAGAAGGGTTGCGTAGGTGGAAGACCGTTGGAGTGTCGTTCGGCGTGGTATCTGTAAAGAAATATGCAGATTCGAGAATTGTCTGTCGAAAAAGTAAACCTTGTGTTTTTCAACTTTTGTTTCCTATGGTCTCTTAAGGGGTTCCTACGGTGACAAAGTCCTACCAAACCTATTTTTGGACGAATTTAAGCTTCAATGTTGTGCAACTTAAGTGACCTTAACTTCCAAGGGACACGTGGCCCGTGTGGTCACAACCCTTAATTAAGGATTGAGGGATCTGATTATTGTGAGTACGCCCTTTGTCTTAAGGGCCCGCATTTCAATCAATTATTATTAGAACTGAGACCATACTTGCCCACGTCAGAGAGTGGATTAGCTGTCGATCATACTGTAAGAACATGCCTTAAGGGCCCACACACTTTTTTGATTACCTGGCGAGATGGGCGTGATGAGAAAAGTAGAAAAGCTCGCCCTGTCGATCCGCCTTCCGGCCAGGATTGATAGGATACAGAAGATGCCAACTAAGATGAAATGCGTTCACTCCCACATCTTCTCTAAAGTACCAGAGGAGGTTTTCCACTCCGTTATCCGACCCCACACGACCGTCCACAACGGTGCATGCTCTCCGACCTTGAGGAAGGCTCCCTTTTCTCCGAGCTTCTTCCAACACCTCTCTTTGGAGGAAGAGGGAAGGGACGACCTCAACTGCGGGTGGAGCGTCCAGGTTGAAGAGCTCAGGGTTGGAAGAGTGAGCTCCGAAGACGCCACGAAGCCAGGCGTTTGGGTTGATCCCGTGAAGGTTGCGGAGGATCCCTGCAGTGCAAATCCGTTTCTGGAGACTGTCTTCCCCTGTGATGAGTCTCCGGATCATCATAGACGCCATCCTATGTATTGGACTCAGTCCAAAGAAGAATCCACCTTGAGGTGAGAGGTCCGAGATATCCGACACATTTGGTGGGGGACAGTTTCCAAATCGAGTGTCGTTGACATAGCTATAAGATGCGATGTCGTTGACGATAGCAAGGTTAATGTTAAAGTCTGGGAAACCTTTGTTCGAAGACATGTTTTATTTTTCCAGTTCCTGTACCTTCATTGAAGACGGTGGATTGCGAAGATGACGGAGCGGGCATTTGGAAAGCTTCTGCTGGTAATGCGAGGGTTATCTCCAACATATCATTTAGGTTGGAATCTTATTCAGACTGCCCGGCTGGTCCTAACGGCAGAATTGGCTGTCCAGGAAAACAGATTTGTTGTGACACCGAAGACAAGCTTGAACGAAGAAACTTTAAATTACGCAATCAAAGATCAGGGATGAGTACAATTGAAAATTATTGAATTAAACTTAATCTCAAACCATCTTCTGCTGTAAACATATGCTGCTGTTGCTGTGGGATGGAAGGGCGGACGGATCGTGTATCCCAGACTTTCCGTTATTTTCCATTTCCCCCTGTCGTAATATGGAACCATAGGAAATTTTGTATGATTCATTATTCTGCGGTATAAACCAATCAGGAGGTTAGCCACATTGCAGTCATTTCTTCGCTCAGTTTATGCCGAGGCAGTAAAGTAAATGTGGTGGTAAAGACTTGTATATCCTGAAGTACTTTTGCAAGCTCCATTGCCTCCTTGCCAGTTGTCGAAATGTATTAAAAATGAAAAATAAAGTTTGTAAAGCATATGGTTTTTCGTAAGTGCGGAAATGTTCCAAAATGCATTCTGGTTTTTTCACCTAAATTGGTTTACAGTAGAATGAATCATTCTGAAAATACCGGCCGATAATAATGTTTTTTTTTTAGGTTTGTGTCACAGGCCATATCACTACCACCGAAGTGGTAGTGCAGGCCCAAACATGCCTAAGCACGCCCAAAGTTGTTCATGCTTAGGCATGGACGGGTGATTGCTTTCATGAGTGATCGGGGTGGACTCTACACCGCAGTTTGTATAAATACACAATTTAGCCTCTTTGCACTCACTACTCACAATCGTGTCAAGCATCTGTGGTTGGAGGTGGGGAAACACGAGATACGCGCCAATTTAATGCCGCAATATCCCCAAAAACCCACCACACCAGGTTCATACGAACATAGTCCATTTGGCTTACTACTAGAGAAGGGAACTCTAGCAGGCTAGAGAAGAAGACTCTAAGCCACAGACGCAAGACACGTAATGGGTTTTGGAATCTGAATTCACTGGTTTCTCTTTTTGTTTGTTGTATTGATCATGTTAACATTGGGCGCCCGTTTGCCACGTTGAGCCCCACCGCAGTGCAGAAAAAGACCAAGGGGAACATAAAGAACCCAGCACCGAAGTAAACAACAGTGTGACGTCTGACGTCTAGTAATTCGTTTGAAGCAAACGTTTTCTCCATATTGCATTGGTTTACCTGATCCCTTAAATTTTTCATCAAGTCATCATTACATTTACAAATTTTCTTTTCGTTCTCCTTCCTCTCCTGCTCATGACCTTCTAGCAATTTTGCCGCAGCGAGTTAATCATCGAATTTTTTTCTAACATCCAACAACTCATTCTCATTCGTACTGAGCTGCTTGTCAAGAGGCTGCCAGCTTGTCGTGGGGCGTCTGGTGTGTAAGTGGGGAACACTTGGTTGACCGGAATGGCCATTAAAAGTTAAGCGAGAAGCATGTGTATACATCTTATATCGAATTCTAGGATCCCTTTATTACTGCTTCTGTTAGTAAATTCTGGACTATAAGAAATTTTGCAAGCATATGACGTCACCAAATAGGTTGTACTTTGTGGAGTAGGGCCATTGAATTTGGTACACACACAACTGGTATAATCGTCATGTTATAAGTGAAGTTTCTCCGTTTCCCCGGATTGTTAAATTTGAAATTTCCTCGGATACTTGCTGAGTCTGGGCACGATTCAAGTATCACTTCCTTCGGGCGTTGAACAGTAATATGCCATGCAGATTTCTCAACTTTTCTATGCGGTGGGCCCAAAAAAGTAGTACCCCGACACATCCCACAGTCTACAACATATCTTAAATCAAAGTTGTTAAAGCCTAGCATTTAAAAATGCCAATACAAGAATGATGAGAAAATAGACTCCATCGGAAACAATCATAGTATCATTTTCAAAAAAATAAAAAAAAAATATGCATAATGCTAATATTGGATCTGGCATTTACTCCTCAATTTACGTGGATGAGCAACTGTGTAGATTTAGGTTAGTAAGTGAAAGTAAAACATGAATTCAAATTCACGTGTACAATTTTGCGTTTAGATAGTTTAGTAACTGTGGAGTATCCTATATCTTTTTTTCACAATATTTCGCAACTGCTTCCCCCTTCTCTCCTTTCTTTTCTACACAACTGAATGCTTTGTCACAACAGTCCTCATCCTTCCCGCATCCCATGTCCTCCTTTGAGCAAGGGCAGGTTTGGGGGCTTTTGGAAGGGGGGGTTGTTTTTGGGACATCCTCCAAATCACCAGTAAAAGGGAGGTCTTTGGTGGTGTAGTCGCTGCAGCAGGGCTTGTCCTCAGTGAACTTTTCGTTTTTCCCAACGCACTACGAAAATAAGTGAGGAAATTATACAATCGTCTTACGCAGTAGTCATTCCCTTACATTGCTTCGAACCCAGGCACACTTTTCGGAGATACAAGCTGTCCCCCAAGGCCGACAAAAGTCAAGCTTCCCACACGACTCCCCAACCGCTTTACCTATTGTAAAATAAAGTACCCTTCAAATTTTGAAATGACTTGTGTATGTTTGAATGTGTGGGCCTCTAACGATTCATGCACACGTCTCCCTTGCCCTCGGAGCTGGACCAACAAGATGTCCCACGACAACAAGTTGTGTACGAGTCGCATTTCTCCCCCAGCTTGAAACACTTGTCTGCGGCGTCTAATGGATCAAATTAGTTAGGGCCTTTAATAATGAGCACATGTAGAAAGGAAAATGGTTTCGTACAAATAGTGCAATGGTAGTTTAGTGCATTGCTGTTGACCTTCCCTTCATGGATGTGGGTGCACTCCAGGTCTGGGCCATCTGTGCAACAGGAGTGGGAATCAGGACTGCAGTATTCATTTTCCTTTTTGCATTTATCCTTGGGTTTGTCTTCACAATTAATTGGAGTCCTAATGTACAAAAAAGTCGAACAAATCAGTCTAACATTTAAGTACTACAACATACACTGCAATGACCGCAAGGAAAAGCAATGTCCAGAGGTACATTTCCTTTTGAGCAAACCTCGGAGATCTTTCTTTTGATGATGAGCACGATTGAAATGGCTTGACGCAACGCGGAGTTAGCAAGACCACGGTTGGTATTTTAAGGATTGTCTATACTGCTTTTAATGTTTCGTTTTACGGCTTGTTGTACAAAAGGGGGAAGAAATTTCAATTGTTTTTGTGGTTACGTCGTTGACAATGGCTTAGTAGAAGGCCGTTACTTAACTTTGGAAGTGCTTCCAATTCTTAGTTAAGTTAAAAGACCCATCCAATTGAACGTTTCGTGGTGATGTGTGAATGGAATGACGCAAACGCCCATCAACGACAGCGACCATGTGTTCAATTCATTCAAACGTTCAAACGACATGTCCCAGCTTACAAGGAAAACTTTTTTGGGTGAATAGTTCACGTTGATGAATTTTGGGATTTTTAAATTTGAAAACTATTGAGCTAATGTTGCCAGGACATTATTGTAATCCTTGAACCCTTTTTCACAATGAACGGACCCTTCATGTTTCACAGCTGCACCATGGCACAGGAGACAAACTCCTACGAACCATTCATATAAATTGAGGATGAGGAGCGGAATCCCACCACCAGAAAACGAAAGTGGGTTTGAACAATTCCTGCAATTTAGTTCGGTTTGTTTGCCAGGTTTATGCTTGCCTCAATCTTGTCAAAACGTCTTCCTCCAGTCAAGTCAAATCCATCGCGTCCAAGGGATGGGTCCTCAGAGGTCCCCCACCTTCCGGCATTCACAGGTACATCCTGAAACAACAGGACAACTCTCACGATCCATAGAGATAAATTGAGGATGTACGGACCCATCACTACTGGCAAATTTAAATTGAGAAGGGCAATATTTACAGATTAATTTGCTTTCTTGTACGGTTTATATTTTTCTCCGAAGCCTTCCACCACTACTGTCGAAGAAGAATTTGATTGGGTTTGTCCATTGAGTTTCGAATAAAGTACTTTTGGGATTTGGTTACAAACGCCAAAAACATAAGGGGCGTTGAAATGTTGAAAGTTTTAGAAACCGCTAGCTAAATATATGAACGATGGCACAATCTTGTCCATCATTCAAAAGCTATGTTCATTACAATTAGAATATCTTAACAGGTTTTGTCTTTTGCAGTAGCTATCAACTAGGAAATTTTGTATTGATTCGCTTTCCAGTGAGTTACGTAGGCTCCATCATCTTGCATGTCAACGTGCAAAGGTTGTCTCTCACCAAAGCTCTCTAAACTGTGTCGGCTACACAGAAGTCATGGGAATAATTTGCTTGTATGGAATTTCCTGGAATATCCTTGTTTTGTGGGGCATCGAATTAATGAAAACATCAACGACGTCCTTCCTCAAGATTATAGGACACCAATAAAAATTTAAACTTTGGTATGAATAGTCATTGACTCCATGGAAATGGAATTAGAAACGGTTGTATCCCTGCCTGAATTCAAATGGAGCAAAGACAAGCACAATCATCCCATTTATGCTGATTTACAATGCAGTTTTTAATTTCAATGCCAAGCAGACTCAGAAAGTCACTCTCGGCTTCATTGCATTTGACTTTGCTACAAAAAATGAAGACACGTCAGTAAGCCAGCGTATCGTATTTACACAATGACTCTTCGTTACGATGGATCACGAACTAGACCACAAAAAACGCCACACACACAAACACTCAGGATTAGTCAAAGAGGCATGGAGATGACGGTTCAATGATACGTCTAATGATGGACATATCCTAATAAACTTGATTGATGGTGAATTGGAACAACAACCGTCAACCGTGTGCCTTGGACATGGAAGTAAACATGACCATTTTACACTTTAATCTGGGGCGTTGTCCATCACACACACTCAACATGAGTCATGATTAAGGATATTATTACCATAATTGATTGGCACTTTACGCAGAATGAAATGACACAAATTCCTACCTAACGCAGGTAAACATTGCTCAAATGTCTACCCTTATATGCGGAACTCACACACTTTTAATTGTAATTGACACTCCCAAAAAAATCATAAACGTTTTTGATACCCATACTCATTTCCTGCTACTGACTTTAATTATGTGTACCTCTATCTTATCCGGATACTAATTATACCCCCAAGAATGTGTGCGACAGACAATGTTTCCTCACATGTCATCACATATCGAAAAGTGTGTAATGCTGCATATTCTTGTAGACAATTGACTTGGTCTCTCCGTCTGATTGTAGGCTCATTCCAATTATGCAATGTGTACCACTTAAGACATTAAGTCATTTACAATACAGAATTGGCTACTACTCTTCCTTCGGTTAGACAGACAAAGGAAGGACAAAAGTATTGTTTACCGATACCATCAACAGACATTCAAAGCAGTGATGCATTATTGACAGGTAATAACAACGCTCCAATGAAATACTTTTTAGACTGCAGTGACGCAATAGAGACTTGATGATGATAATAACCTAACCTTTTAAAGAACAGTTGCGACTTAGAGATTTTATATTTGTTTAGCCTGCGGTAATGAAATTGATGCTAATTTTAATTGAATTCCTTTCCTTCCCATTTTTTACTACTGCGCAATCCGATCAGTAGATCCGTCCATCAAACCAAATGAAAAGACAGGTATAAGCCGCATTACTTTTGTTGGGTTGGGTTGGAGTTTTATGTAGGAAAACCTTGTGGCTGCTTGGTCGTTTGTTATTTTCAATTCTACTGCTCTAATGGACCTAAATACCAAATAATAATCTGTCCTTTTATGTCATGGAGTCATCAACTCTCAAAGGGCAATTATGAATTACTTGGGTTTTTTGATGTCAATTAAAGTTAGTGTCCATTTTTACTTTACTTCACTTCACTTAAACAGCCTATATGGGGTTCATGGAGACAATATTGAGCATTACTTTAGGTTGTAGTTCGTTCACAAAGGAACTTGTTAAAATGTGTTTTTTTATCTTCAACCAGGATGACTAGACACGCTCAGGTAACTCACAATGGAACCCTTTCCGCAAGATGTGATACAAAAGATAGACTTCAAGGGTAAATGTAGACACAAAATGTCGAGTGAAGCCCACAAGTTGGGTTGTTGGAACACTGACACGGGTAACCCAAAAATTTGGATACAAAAAATCACAATGAAACCTCAAAAAATGACCAACGACTTTATCATATTAAATGACTTACAATGGAAGACTACAGGGTGTAGGTTCAAAAGACGGAATACCTAAGTCCCAATTGCGTTTATCAATTTTTAAAAAATTCGACTTCCATTGTGAGTCGTCTACAACATCCTTTCCTTTCACTACTATACGTGAGTTC
Source organism: Isotomiella paraminor (assembly GCA_034699605.1). NCBI lineage: Eukaryota > Metazoa > Arthropoda > Collembola > Entomobryomorpha > Isotomidae > Isotomiella > Isotomiella paraminor. Next base: position 5,432 of record JAQGCL010000345.1, on the reverse strand, counting down.
ACTTTGGTCTGGCTTAGTTACTGAAACTAAAATGAGTAATAAATTGCTCAACAAACAGCGTTAAAGTCATTATTAGAAGGATGTGATATTGGATGTGATTTGATGTTTGGTTTAGATGTAATAATAAGAAAAAGGAATTATTATTATTACAAAGTATCATTGCTTGCTACCTGCCGCTGTTGTTGTATCAATGATGATGTGGTGTGATTCATGATCATCAATACATTACAATCCTTTCATTGTTGGCACTGTCTGTGAGATTGATCTTTCATTCCGCAATACATCAAGTCATTGGGCTAAACGTCTACAACACCATAGTTTTTTGCTCCTGTTCTGTTGCAAGCTACACTCCACTAAACGTCGTTGAGTTGAGTTCAGTGGTAGTGGAGATGCTAACAAGACTGCACGCACGGTTACAAGCTAAAAGCAAAAGTGATTGAGTGATTTAGTGAGTTTGTGCAAGTCATTTATACGCACACTTTTTAATGTGAATGAAGTATTATGGGTTCCTCAAAATTATCAGAATCCCTGTCTTTGCTATTTGTGCTAGTTTTAGGGAGTTCTGCTCAATTTGTACATAGACTCTCAGTGCCACCATGGGCAAGGTTTGTACATGCCCCCACGTTTTACACAGAGGGTAAGGTCCAGACATTGCCAAGTTTTGGGGCTTATGAAAATTTTGACTTTATTTTACAGTGGTCACACCCCCACCAACCACCACAACAACCACAACCACCGAGGCCCCTGCACCCATCAACCTCCAGGAAATGTTTTCCGATGTCTTTAACTGGAACAAGGACCTTGTGAATGACACACGATTTGGAAACTGTCCCCCACCAAATGTGTCTGATATCTCGGACCTCTCACCCCAGGGTGGCTTCTTTTTCGGCCTGAGTCCAAGACACAGGATGGCGTCTATGATGATTAGGCGACTTATCGTAGGCGAAGACAGTCTTCAGAAAAGAATCTGCACCGCAGGGATCCTCCGGAACCTGCAAGGCATCAACCCAAACGCCTGGCTCCGTGGCGTTTTCGGAGCTCACTCCTCCAACCCTGAGCTTTTCAACCTGGACGCTCCACCCGCAGTTGAAGTCGTCCCTTCCCTCTTCCTCCAAAGAGAAGTCCTAGAAGAAGCTCAGCGACAGGGGAACCTACCTCAGAATCGGAGAGCTTGTACCGTCGTCGACGGTCGTGTGGGGGCGGATAATGGGGTGGAGAATCTCCTCTGGTACTTTCGAGAAGACGTGGGAGTGAATGCATTCCATCTTAGTTGGCATCTCCTGTATCCAATCAATCCTGGGCAAAAGGCGGATCGACAGGGCGAGCTGTTTTACTTTTCTCATCACGCCCATCTCGCCAGGTAATCAATGAGAGTGTGGGCCCTTAAGGCTCTTTCATAAAGTTTGATCGACAGCTAATACACTCTCTGACGTTGGAAATGACAGTTTCAAGTCAAAGAAATTGATTGAAGTTAGGGCCCTTAAGACAAAGGGCGTACTCAGCAGTCGGGTCCCTTATCTTAGATTAAGCGTTGTGCCCACAAGGGTCCCTTGGAGGTTAAGGTCATTTAAGTGGCAGAACATTTAAGCTTACACTTGTCCGAGAATTGGTTTAACGTATCTTGTAGGGCTTGGTTCCCATGTTTCCTTGAGTTATCTAAAACTTCCAAAATTTAACACCGCGAGGTATTGGCCAAACACCCAAATTTGTCATTATGGGAGATTGATAAAAACCCACTTTTTTGCATGATGGGTATATAGGGAAATCCCTTCTTAAATCCTTCTATTTTGTCACAGATACCACGCCGAGCGTCTTTCTAACAGTCTTCCACCCACCGAACCCCTCTTCCTCACCTACCAAACCCCCCTAGAGGAGGGCTACAACTCCCATCTGGACGACTCCAACTCAGGTCAAAGCTGGACCCCTCGATCCGCCAACCGCGTCGTCCAAGACACCCTCTTTGACAATCTTCCAGGCCTCCCTCAATTCATCTCTGTGGCAAATCAAACCACCCTCATTGCTCGAGTCCAGGAAGCCATCCTCTCGGGGGTCCTTCCACTTCCAGGGAGGGGGAACCTTCTTCTGGACTCTCGAACCGGAATCGACTTCCTTGGTGACCTTATCGAAGCCACCTCTGCCTCTGTCAACCCTGAGGTTTTTGGTGCCTTTGGTTTCCACAACGAGGGACATGTCTTGATCGGGATGGTGGAGGATCCTGGGAATGTGACTCGCGTGGGTCCTGGAGTCATGGCTGAAGTGGCAACAGCGATGAGGGACCCCCTCTTCTACCGCTACCATACGACTGTAGATGCTGTCTTCGACCTTCATAAGCAACTCCTCCAACCCTATGCCCCGGAAGGGGGTGAGTTGCAGCTCAAGTGGAAGGGGATGGAGGTGCAGTCTGTAGAAGCTGTAGAGGAAGGGACGGGAACAGTAGCAAATCAGCTGAGTACTTTCTATAGTCAGAGGACCTTTGAGCTTTCAAGAGGCCTGGATTTCCAAGCGGTGGATGGGAATGTGGGTGCTTGTGTGACGCAGTTGGATCATAGTCCCTTCACCTATAGAATCCTTGTTGTGAGTAGAACTTAACATTTTTTCCCGCTGTAAATGTTCCAATTTGAATGTCTGTAGAATCACAATCGTAAGAGAAGTTCAAACGTCCTTGCGACCGTGCGGATATTCATGGCTCCTCGCTTCAACGAGAGGGGAGAGCGGTACCAGATTGTGGACCAGAGGAAACACTTTTTCATGATGGACCTTTTCCAAGTGACTTGTGAGACCCATTATTTCAAGTTTTTTGGTATTTTATGAATCAGCTGTTTTTATTTACTTTGAAAAGTACAACCTGGACTCAACATGATCATGCGTGGGAGTAGAGAGTCTTCACTCACCCTCTCCAACAACCATTGCGGTTGTGGTTGGCCGCACAACATGCTACGTAAGACAAGATTGAGGATTTTCAGTTTGTATGATCAGTTTATTTGTTTATGTTTGAAACAGTACCACGTGGTACTGAGGCCGGCATGGCTTTTGACCTCTTCGTAATGCTCACCAATGCCAATAGAGATGCCGTGAGCTCCACCAACCCAAATGCTAACTCAGCTGGAGGTGCTTGCACACCTGCTCCAATCTATTGTGGTAGGATGAACGACAGTTATCCGGATTCAAGACCGATGAATTACCCATTCGATAGACTACCATACAGCGTGAATGAAATTCAAGATCCGACCCTTCTGGCAGCAGCAACGACCCGCTACGTGATAGATTTGGAAGAATATGTGTCTCATGTGCCAAACATGGGCTCGGCTCAGGTGAGTTCTATTGAATCAGCTGATTGGTAAAGCATATATAAAACAAGGATTTTTAGATTGTCGTTCGGCACACGGCTCAAATTCGGAATCGGCCCTCCAGAACTCAGCCACAAACAAGCCCACCAGCTGAGGCTGACCGACTCCAGAACCTAATTCGGTCTGCTCCACCCCGACCTTCGCCTCCACCTACGGCAAGAACAGCTGGTTCGTCATTTTCTTCACTTTCACAACCTCCACCTCAAGCAGCTCTCAGAACTCAGGAACCTCAAAGTTCACAAGTCCTTCGAAACTTTCTTCAATTTGATAATCAAAATTCCAACTCAAGTTATACATTCTTTTTCCGCCACTTTGCCGCACCAAGAAATGGGCAATCCGTATTTGCAAATTAATAGTGATTTTTAAAATAGTTAATAAATATTTTCAAATCTCTTCAAGATGGAATCAGTTCGTTATAATGTAGGTTGTAGAGATTGACCATGAAGAAACGAGTATCAATATCAAAAACGTTTATGATTTTTTTGGCAGTGTCAATTACGATTAAAAGTGTGTAAGTTCCGCATATGTGGGTACTCATTTGAGCAACGTTTACCTGCGTTAGGTATACACACTTGTGTCATTTCATTCTGCGTAAAGTGCCAATCAATTATGGTAATAATATCCTTAATCATGAGTCATGAGTGGTGGACAACGCCCCAGATTAAAGTGTAAAATGGTCATGTTTACTTCCATGTCCAAGACACACGGTTGTTGTTCCAATTCACCATCAATCAAGTTTATTAGGATATGTCCATCATTAGACGTATCATTGAACCGTCATCTCTCTGCCTCATTTACTAATCCTGAGTGTATGAGTGTGGTGTTTTTTGTGGTCTAATTCGTGATCCATCATAACGAAGAGTCATTGTGTAAATACGCTCACTTACAGCCTACTGGCGTGCCTTCGTTGTTGTCGCTTCAATTCAATGCAATACAACCGATGGTGACTTTGTGAGTCTGCTTGGCATTGAAATGATAAAATGCATTGTAAATCAGCATGAATGCGATGATTGTGCACTGCATTGCTCCATTTGGGTTGAGGCAGGGATTCAACCGTTTCTTATTCAATTTTCATGAAGTCAATGACTAGACTCTTTGCAAAATTTTAAATATTTTTTGTTATCGTACAGTTTTGAGGAAGGTATGTTTTTCATTTATTAACCAATTGCCCGACGAAACAAGGATACGTGTTTTGGTTTTTTCGTTATTATTTGTTGCCAGCTATTGTGAAAAACAAAACCATCTTAACTGTTAAAACTGCATTTAGAGTAATGGACTTTCGAGGGAGCAGAGGGATGCTTGGTTTGCGTGTCACATTGACTCCCATCTTAACCAGTAGTGTCTTCTCATCGGCAGATGTATGCTGTGGACTTACGTACTTGGGCTATCGCCTTATAACAATTTGGTCATTTCGACGCCCCTTTTGTTTTTGCCGTTCGTGTCTCATTCACAAAAGTGCTTGACTCAAAACTTAATGCAAAAACCCAATCAACAACTTTTCTGAATGTTGTAGTGGAAGGCGTCTAAAAAAAATAAAAACCAGAGAAGAAATCAAACGTAAAAATGACCCATCTCAATTTCCTTTGCTAGAAGTGATGAATCTCCCCATCGTACATTTGTTTCTATGGATTGTGGGAGTTTGTCTCCTCCTCTGCCAGGGTGCATCTGTGAAGGCGGGAGGGTGGGGAACATCTGAGGACCCATCTATTGGCCGTATTTTGGATGATAACAACAAACTCGAACCAAACTGTTGGCAGAGAGTGGTAGTCGGGGAGAACGACGTAAGTTTCCATGGGTCCCGATCTCCGACAGTAATACGACGACACGGTGGCCAGTTTGGAACGTTTTGGAAAGGGCAATTTTCGCTTATTCATTTGAGGTCATGGAGCTGCGAACTCTTCATTTTAACAGTTTGCGGCTATTGGACAGACCCGGGATCCATTGGAAGGGAAATAGCGTACAGCCTTATGGTCAAGGAACAAGAAAACTGGGAGGATCATGAGTGGGTTTGGAGTCGATTTCGAAATACGTATGTAGTAATGATCCCATGCCGGGAGTTGTGGTTTTCTAAAAAGCGGAATAATA